>CM042872.1:14203379-14277827 GCA_023658055.1 Thaleichthys pacificus
CCCCCCGGACCCCCCCCCTCAGCCCCCCCTCCCCCCTCTCTCCTCTCCTCTCTCTCTCCTCCTCTCTCTCCTCTCTCTCCTCTCTCTCCTCCCCCTCCCCCCCCCCCCTTCACTCACAGCTCCAGGGTGTTGGCTTCAGAGGTAGTGAAAGCTGCTCTGCCTTTAAAAACAGTTTGTCTTAATGAGATGGGGGGGAGGAGGAGGGGGAGGCAGGTCACAGCTGAAGCCAATTGGGTCCCTTTCCTGTCTGAGTAACTGCAAGGCTGGGGTCAGGCTCTGGGTCACGCTGGCCCGTCACTCCCACTGGGTTCTGGTGCCGGTTCTGATCCGCCGCTGGCTTGTGTGTTGTGTGTGTGGCGTGTGTGTGTGTGTGTGGAAGGGGGGTGAGGGGGGGCAGAAGGCACATCTGTTCTGATCTCCCAGAAGAGCCTTGCTCCCCAGGACCTGGAGGGTGGTGGCATGCCTTATCGCCGAGGGAGACGGAGGGGAGAGGAGAGGGAGGGCGAGAGGGCGAGCGCACGCTCACAGACGCTCACAGCCTGCTTGCACCACCAGGTACTGTTCCATCGGCCTCCACAGTTTCTTCCTCCATCTGAAACTCTCTTCTTCTCGCCCAACTCCTCCTCCTCCTTTCTCTTCTCCTCCACGTCGCTTTTCCTACAACTTCTCCGCCATCTTTTTCCAACATCTGCCCCTATCCTCACCTCCTTCCCCTCCGTCTTACCTCCTTATTCACCACCCGCTCCGCTCTGTACCAACCCACCCACCCTCCCACCACCCCAGTGTCCTCCCCCTCCCTCTCCACCTTCAGGCAGCGTTGGGTGGAGAAGGTGAGGTCAAGATGAAAACGCCACGTCAGGCTTTGAACAGCGCCTGTAAAACAGACGCATGTTAACGAGCATGACTAACAAGCTGCAGAACCCAGGGAGCAGGAACCAATCCGTGATGGCTGCACACACACACACACACACACCACACACACACCACACACACACACCACACACACCACACACACACACACACCACACACACACACACAACAGACACATTCATGCACATGCAGCCATCTTTCTATCTGAGCTATTTGATTGCATACTAATGAAAATGACTACTTTTACCTTGTTCCTGTGCCCACACAAACTTTCTTATGTGTCTGCAGTTTGTCTCCCCCCCCCCCATAGACCCCCCCCCCCACAGACCCCCCCCCAACAGCCCCCCCTCCCCCCACAGCCCCCCCCCCCTCACTGTTCTACTTTTATGGTTCCAGACACTAGGCTCCATACACCTGAGCCAATAAAGTTGAGTGCTCACGCAGGAAAAGTCATTTAAATCCTCTCTTCCACCCCCACCCCCTCTCCACCCTGCTCTCTCCACCCCAACCCCGCTCCACCCTGCTCTCTCCACCCCACCCCTCTCCACCCTGCTCTCTCCACCCCCACCCTCTCCACCCTGGCCCTCTCCCTCCCACCCCTCTCCACCCTGCCTCTCCTTCCACCCCTCTCCACCCTGCTCTCTCCACCTCCTCCCCCACATCCCTGTCCCTTAGGCTCTAAACTGCCCCTACACTTACATTCTCTCTACCTCAAACACCTCCCCCTTTTTACTCCCCAAGGCCCTAAGCTGCCTGGCTCCGGCCCTCCCTCAGTCCCCCCCCCTCCCCCCCCCCCCCCCCCTCGTTCCTCCTCCCCACCCCACCTCAACCTCCCCCCTCCCCCCAGGCTACTCCAGAGAAGTTCTTACAGCCGTGTCACCCCTGCAGAGCAGTAAAAACCACATCTGGAATCATACTCTACACCCCCCAACAACCCCCCCACCCCCACCCAGCACACACACACACACACACCACACACACACTCAGCAAGGGACGCGCCACAGAAAAAAAAACACGTCCATAACGAGCTACAAACGCTGAAATAACACAGTTACCCTAAGTGAGATGTTCCTAATGAGTGGGCGAGTAGGTCTGGAGAGAGCGAGCCGGAGAACAGAGAGGCAGGCGCGCCCCTCGCTGGACCACACGGACGCCATGTTGGCTCAGCCCCGGCCGCTCCACCCACACAACCGGGGGCCATTTTGGATCTTGGTCAGTGGTGGAATCCAGTTGACGTCTCTGGATTCCTGGTAACCGTGCAGAGAGATAGAGGATGTGATCCTGGGCTCGACCCATGTTGTAGGATTTCCTGTGCAGGAAAACCACTGTGGACTCTCTCCTGCTCTCAGAGCGTGACTATATTTATATTTAATAAGAACCTATGTGTGTGGTAATAGGAGGTTGGGCTACGGCTTTGGGATGGGGAGGAAATGTCAACAGGAGAGACAGAGAGAGCTGGGAGAAAACAAATGGCTTCTTAGTCCACTTCCCTTGTGAGAGTGGACGATACGTCTCTTCGTTGGAGGGTGACAGTCGGCACTACATGTGTCTCTGTGTGGTTGTCTGTGTGTGGAAGAAAATGCTATTGTTCTAAGTTTTTCCTAGTTTGTTTTATTGGCGGATGGTAAAGGCACGAGAAGCCACAACATTCCCCTGGCTCTTCCCCGTCTCTCTCACTCTGCGACTCAATCCAAGAGGAGAAAAGGAGGGGAGGAGAGAGAGAGAAAGAGAGAGGAGAAAGAGAGAGGAGGGAGGTTGGGAAGACGAAACCCTCCAGTTTCCCTCCTCCTCCTCCTCCTCCCGTCTTTCAGTGAAGTTTGAGAAATGAGAGGAAGAACTGCAGGAGAGATTGGGTTTCATTTGGAGCTCAGAGCCTCTTAACCAGGACCATGTGCTGCTCCTGGGATTGTGTGTGTGTGTGTGTGTGTGTCTGTATGTGTGTGTATGATGCACATGTGTGTGTGTGCAGGAGGCGGGTCGGCTTACGGCACAGGGGGGAGGGGCTCCGTGCCGTAACAGAGCTCGGTGCTGCGGTAGGTAAATAGGGCCTGACCCAGGCCAGCCAGTGGAACGCTCCCCTCTGCCAGAGTTTTTGTTTTGTTTTGTTTTTCTACAGGAGGGGAATGGAAATGGGGGTCTGTGAGGGGGGGGGGGGGGCGGCGGGGGGGGGAGCGTGTGTGTGGGACTCTAACTATTAACGAGCGCCATCGTTTTTCTAATTAGTGCTTTGGGGAATATTTTCTTAAGGACTGTCGACCTCCCTGTGGAGTTTTTTGGAAGAGAGTCGAGTGTGTGTGTGTGTGAGTGTGTGTGTGTGTGAGTGTATGTGCTGCTGAATGTGTACATTACTGTGTTTTTAAGAGATAGCAAGAGAGACAGTGAGTGAAAGAGAGTTAAAATGGAGAGTGAGGACGTTTTTGCTGTGTGACTTTATCCTGACATCTGTTTTGTCTCTTCTCTCTCAGACAGAAACGATGCAGAATTACATTCAGACCCAGTCTTATTAAAAACCGATGGGCTTGTTTACATTGTACCAGGTCATGATAGAAATAACTACTTAAGCTTAACTTTCTCAACAGAGACACACACACACACACAGACTCTCACAAAGACACACACACACACAGACTCTCACAAAGACACACACACACGGCCAGTTCATTAAAATGAGGTGGATCAGATCCTCTCCCCTTCCTGTGTTCTCAGAGCTTGAGAGCAGAGGACATTTTCCTTTCTCTTTTCTTCCTTCTTCTGCTGTTTCTTTTCAGTGAGTCTGCTGCTCTCCTCGAAGCTTTGATCCCCTCCAGTATCCCCCTCCCCCCTCCTCCCCTCCCTCCCTCCCTCCCCCCTACTCCCCTCCCTCCCTCTCTCCCTCCTCCCCTGCCCTCCCAGGGCCTCCAGCCAGCTCAGTGGAGCAGTTTCCTGAGTCTGCCCAGATTAATGAGTGTGTGTGTGTGTGTGTGTGTATGTAGGGAAGAGAAAGAATGCTTTTTATGCGTGTGTGTGTGTGTGTGTGGGAGAAATGTGTTTCATCTGTGGTCTCCAAACCAAACTTTATTTTGTGTTTTTTTGTCTTGAATGTAAGTGATTCCACAGAACGTTGCCGTTTGCATGTCATGCAGGCCGCTGTTAAGAATCCCCAATCATGAGGCTTCTGGGATGAGATTGCAAGCTGGACTCAGACGCATGGAAAAGTTGTAAAGACACAAATGCTCTGGGCTCGCCTGTCAGACGCTGTTTGGGGTGATTTCGGGGAATCGGCGTCTCGTTCGGGAGCATGTTGCCCTGCTCACAGAGCACGCTGTTTTTAAACCAATCACATTCTGTCAGAGCAAACACAACGCAACATCCGATTAAAGGTCTTTTCTCCCCCAAATCCTGAAGTGCTAAAAATAACTCTCTCATTGAAGCCATGTGTGGAACTTGGGGTGGTGTTGGTGGTGGTGGTGGTGGGGGGGTGGGGGTTGGGATTGTGGGGTTGGTGGGTTGGTGGGGTTGTACTGTGGTGGGTTGCAAGATGGAGGGAGGAGAGAAAAGGATGGTATGGCAGTGGAGGGGGGGGTGGGGGTGGGTGGGGGGGTGAAAGCAGAGAGAGAAAACAGTTTGTAGTTTCAGTGAGGTCTGATAACACCACCACCTGATTCCCTACTGAAGTGGGTTTATTTACTCTCACAGCTCACTGTTTGTACACACGCACACTCTCTCTCTCTCGCACACACACACACACATCCTCTCATACACGCACACTCTCTCTCACACACACACACATCCTCTCATACACGCACACATCCTCTCACACACACACACTCTCTCTCTCTCTCTCTCTCACACACAACACCACACACACTCTCTCTCTCTCACACACACACACACACACACACTCTCTCACAGGCTTACAGTATATAGTGGACATAAACACACATTGCTGTCCTGCTCAGTCTGAGTCTCCTACCCTCTCTCTCTCTCTCTCTCTTCCACCTC
Organism: Thaleichthys pacificus; assembly: GCA_023658055.1. NCBI lineage: Eukaryota > Metazoa > Chordata > Actinopteri > Osmeriformes > Osmeridae > Thaleichthys > Thaleichthys pacificus. The sequence goes on from CM042872.1 coordinate 14,208,232, forward strand.
TACCGCTCTCTCTCCCTTTCTCTCTCTCTCTCTACCTCTCTCTCTCTCTACCGCTCTCTCTCTTAATGGCCAGGTGTTTCTGTTTATGGCCTGAACTCCACCTGAGAGAGAGAGAGAGAGAGAGACAGTGGGGGGAGATGGAACGAGGGGCGGGGGGAGTTGGGAGTAGGGTGGAGAGAGAAAAGATTCAGAGAAAAAAAGATGGATCCTTCAGAGTGTAAAAATCTGCCAAATACGTTAACTTGTTTACAAACATTCTCTCAGCAGCTCCCAGTCCCATACATCCAGCAGGAGCCCAGTGACAGGGCCGGCATTGAGAGAGGAAGAGGCCTGTTCGGTCCATGCTAGCTCCCAGTGACAGGGCCGGCATTGAGAGAGGCAGAGGCCTGTTCGGTCCATGCTAGCTCCGAGTGGCAGGGCCGGCATTGAGAGAGGTAGAGGCCTGTTCGGTCCATGCTAGCTCCGAGTGGCAGGGCCGGCATTGAGAGAGGAAGAGGCCTGTCCGGTCCATGCTAGCTCCCAGTGACAGGGCCGGCGTTGAGAGAGGCAGAGGCCTGTTCGGTCCATGCTAGCTCCCAGTGGCAGGGCCGGCATTGAGAGAGGCAGAGGCCTGTTCGGTCCATGCTAGCTCCCAGTGGCAGGGCCGGCATTGAGAGAGGCACAGGCCTGTCCGGTCCCAGAAAACCTGCTGCTGTCAGAGGCTGTCTGTTATTACTCAGTGTTCACCCTCAGTACCCACCATGGAAGGATCACTCCTTCAATCTGTAGTACGTCACTTCAAAGAGAGATTGTGTGTGTGTGTGTGTGTGTGTGCACGCTTCTGTTTATCCACACCTCAAGTGGATGTATTTTGTGAACAGAAGCATCTTATCTCTGTGATCTCTGTCTTTTCCTTTGTGTTGCTGTGTGGTGTGCCTTTCATTCACATCTGTGCCGTCTGATAAAGAACACAGCTTGGTGATTTCGCCAATAATTTCACGATCCCAAGAGGTTTCTTTAAAGGCTGTGAAAAAAAAGAATACCAGGATGAAGATGTACAGACACAACATTGCTGACTGTGTTTGCTGACCGCAGGGGGGGGGGTCTCCCTCGTCCTTGTGAGTGACGCGCTGCGTTGTCATGAGAGCAGAGGCGAGAAGGCGGGACATCCGTCAGGAGCGCGTGGTTGGACAGTGGGCTGGAAGGCAATGTCTGCTTATTTGATAAGAACTCGTCCGTCCACAAGGAAAATAAACAGAAGAGTGTGCTGCTACTGGAGGCTCAGGAAGAGATTTTACTAGAGCACAACACAATATTTACCCTGCTGCTCACACACACACACACAAATACACATGGACAGAGTACAATCACACATACAGGCACACACACACACACACATACACACCCCCACACAACACAGATGCACGTAGTCACAGTGTACACAAACACATGAAAGTGAACATTTTGACAGAGATGACATGTAGATATTCAGATCCACTTTCAGGCATATTCTTGTTCGCAAAAGTCATCTGGTGATTTGTTTGCATGCAGATTTGTACGCATGAGTGTGTCCCGAGTATTCAGAGTTCTGTGATGCCATGTCGGATTCTCTCTGTTGGGTTGTGTGTGGTTTGGCCCGTGTGTGTTGTGTAAGCCTCTTTGTGTGTTGAAGTGTTTCAACTTGGTTTGTGTAACTTTCTGTGTGTGTGTGTGTGTGTTTATGTGTGTATTCTGCTTGTTTGTTTGAAAGGGAGGGAGGGGGACCGGGAGGGGGACCCGCCCCAGGCTGTGAGTGACAGATAGGATCAGCGGTGGCTGGAACTCCTTATTGGGCCGCGGTTCTGAAATCGCTCTGTGTCCTCTGTCCTCCAGCACTGGGGGGAAGTGGCAACTAGATGTCATTACGAGGGGAGTCAGATGGCTGAGCGGTGAGGGAGTCGGGCTAGTAATCTGAAGGTTGCCAGTTCGATTCCCGGCCGTGTCAAATGATGTTGTTTCCTTGGGCAAGGCACTTCACCCTACTTGCCTCAAGGGGGGAATGTCCCTGTACTTACTGTAAGTCGCTCTGGATAAGAGCGTCTGCTAAATGACTAAATGTAAATTACGATGGCAGGGTGAGCCACGCCAGCCGGGACAACACACAACACACACACACGACTGAACACGCACACACACACGACTGAACACGCACACACTCACTCACTAGAGAACTGTGCTTCTCTGCGAGGAGAATAACTGACGACCCAACGTGAAAATGTACACCTTGTTTCACATGTCTCATTTAGTCACAATCATGCACACACATGCTCACACACACCTTGTCTGGATGAATAAGTCATGCGGGTCGGGCTGGTGCCAGGAGGCTTGTGCGGGTGCGTGGGTGTTACTGCTCTTGGATACTGGGCAGTTTTGTGTTCCTTCTCTGATTTGAAGCCTCTGTAAGTCATTTTGGTTTTTTTTTGGAAGGGGTGAGATCATGCTTCACTGCTGACACTGAACATAAAGAAGCATTGAGAGGAGTGGGACCATAGGCCAAGTCTAGAGGTAGAGGGAAACAGAGACCTGAGTTTGCACACACACACACACACACATACACAGAGCCGGGAGTATAGAGGGCTCCAGAGGGCCAGAGAGACTATCGTTTTCGCTCTTAATTATGACCGTCTGGCAGAACGGAGAACAGGAAGTAAGAGGGAGGGAGGGGGAGGGAGAGAGGGAGAGGGAGAGGGGGAGGGAGAGGGGGAGGGGGAGGGGGAGGGGGAGGGGGAGGGGGAGGAGAAAGAGAGAAGGGGTGGTGGAGGAAGAGGAGATGGAGAGGGAGCGAGGGAGGGAAGTTAAAGACGAAATAAGGGAGCGAGAGAAGCAAGATGGATGAAGGGAGGATTAGGAGAGGGAGTTAGAAGGGGAGTCCGATAGAGACAGCAGGGGAGGGAGAGAGATCCAAATCAAACCACATGTTGGGAGGGTCTGTAGATTATAAAACCAGGTGCTTGATAAAAAGAGAACATAAAGCAAACTTCAGTGCTCTCTGTTCTCCAGCCGTCTACAGTCTCACATACCTCCACTCCCTACCCTCTGATATACGACCTCAACTCTCAACCTTTCTCCAACCTTTCCACCCTGCCAACAACATGACCTTACGTTCTGGTACCTGATGTTACCATCCACCATTTGAAACCCTCCTCCTCTCCAGAGGACACCAGCTTCCATCTTAAAACTTTATCCCAGCGCCATAAGTCATCGCACTCCCTTCCCTCCAGGTCCTGACCTGGGCCAGCCAGAGCTGATCTAGGACAATCCAGACCAGCCCCCAGGCTGCAGAACTGGGAGATTTAAGTTGAGGATTTGAGTGGCTCCAGGTCCAATTAGGACAAGCGGCTTGACAGAGTTAGAGTCAAAACCCAACTGGATGAAAGTCACAACTTCTTCCAACCTCCAGCAGAAACAGTCCGTAACAGTATTTAGTGTTCTGCTGGCATCAAACTAGTTTCATTACTGCAATACAGAATACTAGTTTTCGGTTCTGCACACACCATTGTGTAACGTCAGCTGGGTTGCAGAACACTTAATAACAATACGATTTTTCAGCCAGGACAAACTGGAAACAGAGAGAGGAACATTCCACACCTGCACACGTGCTGTCACTCGCCCCGACCCCACCACCCCCTGGGTTCCATGCTCCAGAAGCACAATCACACAGGAATGAAAACTAATAAAGACATATCCATAGACAGTATATCCTTCAAACCCGCTCAGCCTAAACATCCACACATGCATACATGGGTGCATACCCCCCCCCCACACCCCACACACACACACACACACACGTATGCACATTCTCACACAAGGGCACGCACAGCATCGACTGAGAAAGAAATTGAGGCAAAGCTCCCGGAAATGAAGAAGCCCTGAGGAGGACAAAAATGTAATAGTCTTTGTGAACACAGAAGTACCTAACTTCTTTACTTATATATATATATATATATATATATATATATATATATATATAAGTAAAGACTGCAGACGGCTATATATATATATATATATAATAACTTCCTCAGAACTGCACTGTTCTGCGAGTGAAAGTCAGTACTTTGAAACTCTAGGACTTCAAGTACAGAAGTATCTAACTCAATATTCAAGTACTTCAGCACTTACTAGGTAAAGGTAGGCCTCAATCTGCCAACCTAGCCCCTCATCCATATTGGTGTGAGGCCTGGTTAGAAATATGGTGTTGGATAAATTGTGACATCAAATAAATGGTTTGAATGAGCTACATTACAGAATAAGATAAATTAAGTAGTGTTTTTCTTTAATATTTAACTGCTTTTCTTGAGTCTTCTCACATGGTTACATATTCAGCTTTCAGAAACAATACATACAGTACCAGTCAAAAGTTTGGACACATTTTCCCTTTTGACTGGTACTGTATATAGCCTACATATTGGGGGGGGGGGGGGGGGGGAATTACATGGGTCATGACGTTGTAGTTATTGACTTGAGGCAACTATCGCACTGTGTTAACGTTCAATCACCATGGTAACATGATGACACATTGAAGGTGTCATAAATGCATTCCCTGTTTATAAATGACAAACATTCGACTTATACTCAGATCCATGAACACATATGAAGGTAAGACCACGATCTTAAATTAAACATGTAAGCTACTTTAAAACATTTGTTTAAAATGTACTTTGAATATATTTGAAAAACAATCATATCTGCGATCATAAACACATCATATGAAGGTAAGATCTCGATCCAAAATTAAGCATGTAACCTACTTTAAAACATTTGTTTAAAATGTACTTTGAATATATTTGAAAAACTATCTCATGAACACATCATATAAGTAAGATCTCGATCCAAAATTAAACATGTAAGCTAACGTTACTTAAAAAAAAATCTACTTTGAATATATTTGAAAAAGGGTGGCCGCGGCCGCACAAGAACCTCGCAAACCTCGGCCAAAAGATGGCCAAATTCATGTTTAGGTCTACTGGGGGATAGCAAAACAATAATTAGCATATTGAAAACTGTTTCACAATGTTGGCCTTTTAGTGTAAACATAGAAGATTTACAAACTGGCTCTTTCCAGTTTGGCCTCCAATCCAGACCATTGTTCTACGTCATAATGATTAGAATGTTTAGATGAACGCAGTGACGTCCGATATTTTCTCAGCACATCAGTAGCACAGGGCGCACTTATTCTCATGCATCCTTCATGAAATATCTAACGTTAATTTTCAATTTATTATGAATGTAGCAAAGGAACAATGAATCAAGATAAGAACAAAGACAAGGTAGGTCAATCTTTCAACACTGATTATTAAAACAGTCGACTGATGGATGTCCTGATAGTTGTTTGTGGAGTGAACTCAATATAGTTGGATTGTTTCACAGGAGAAGGATCCTTCTGAACAAGACCTTGAGGCAGATAAAAAAGCCACAGTGAGTCCAACTTTCATCATAAAAACCTATTATTGCAATTATTCTTTATTCACAACACAATTACATATTAACACGTATTATATTGAGTGTTGAGGGTGACAATGCAAGTCACTTAATTGTCTGAATTTTCTCAAAGGCCACTGGGGAAAGCCTTTCACGGGAGCTAGCTGACAAAGGAGACTTCAAGTCAGAAGTGACATCTTCCCAGAGAGTGGGCAAACCTCAGAGGAAGACCAACGCCTGTGACCTGAAAGAGGCCGCAGGGGGCTGGAAGAAGATGGCCACACGGACCTGTCTGATGATCGAGGAGAAGCATCGCGACGTCCTCAGGGCCACAGCTGAAGCTGAGAAGGCCACTGCCAGAGTGAGGAATCTGGCCAAAGAGCTTGAGAAAATGAAGGTGGAGAGGAGCACCTTTCAGAACACGATACAGAAGCTTCAACAGAAGCTCCTGACGGAAGTGAACGCTCGTGTTCAAGCAGAAGAAGCTCTGGCCAGGGCTCGGACCACCCTGCGGGGCCGGGACGACGCCAAGATGGAGGCAGAACAAACCGCCAACTTGGTGGACCTCCAAAGGGCCCGACAGGAGCTGGAGGGAGGTCTGACCTCTCACCTCAGAGCCTGGGAGAAGGAGAGGCAGGAGCTGAGATCTCAGAGGAACCAGGCGGTCGAAGCATTGAAGGTGTCCGAGCAGGGCCTCACTTTGGCCACAGCCAAGCTGCTGGAGGTGGGGAACAGGGCTCCCAAACCAGCTCAGCTTGGGGGAGAGTTCCAGACGGAGCTCTCTGGCCTCAGAGCTGAAATCTGTGCGGCCCAGTCAGCCAGAAAGATGGCCGATGTTAAATGCAACATGACCAGGGCGAATCTCATCACGCTGGAGAGGAACCTCCGGGCAGAAATTGCAGAGAAGGATGGGAAGATCCTCGTCCTTTCCAGTGAGAAGAAGGAGGCCCTCCATGTGACGCAGAAGGCAGAAGAGGACCTGGAGGCTTTTAAAGCCAACCTGATGAAGATGGCCGGTGTCATAACCAGATTGCAAGTCGACTTGACGGAGAAGGACAAGCGCTGCCATCTTCTGGAAACGGCCCTGGACGAAGTTCAGGATGAAACGCGCCAAATCAAAAAGGAGCTGATTGGTAAATCTGCAGAGATGGAGTCTCTGGAGAAACAGGCTGCAGACACAGCTGAGGAGCTGCTGTCTCTGCAGAAACAGGCTGCCCAATCAGCAGCAGACCTGGAGGCTCTGCAGAAACAGGCTCACCAATCAGCAGCAGACCTGAAGGCTCTGCAGAAACAGCCTGACCACTCAGCAGCAGACCTGAAGGCTCTGCAGAAACAGGCTGACCAATCAGCAGCAGACCTGAAGGCTCTGCAGGAAGCCAAAGCAGAAGAGCTGAAGGAGTGCCAAGATCGTATTGAACTCCTTCAGCAGCAACTGAGGCGTCAAGCTGACACAGGGTGTCAGTCCCAGGAGACCCAAACCGAGGTAGTCCAGTCGTGTCCAGGGCCTACACAGGGCCTTAGTGTGCATAGAAACAAGCCTTCTAACATGTAATATGTCATTCATATTGGAGTGTAAACCCTGCATGTTCATGTGTTGATACTTTTGTGTTTTTCAGAAAAGTATCGGCAAAAAGAAAAAGAAGGGTGGCTGCTTTGGCCGCATGATGTTCTGGAGAAAATCCCAGCATGCATAGGGGGATGTTAACACCTTCATCCTCCACCCTCGCCTCCTCCCTCCCTACAACCTTCCTCCACCCCAAACCACCATCATCTCTACCCTCCTCCACCCCAAACCACCATCATCTCTACCCTCCTCCACCACAAACCACCATCATCTCTACCCTCCTCCACCACAAACCACCATCATCTCTACCCTCCTCCACCCAACACCACCATCATCTCTACCCTCCTCCACCACAAACCACCATCATCTCTACCCTCCTCCACCACAAACCACCATCATCTCTACCCTCCTCCATCACAAACCACCATCATCTCTACCCTCCTCCATCACAAACCACCATCATCTCTACCCTCCTCCATCACAAACCACCATCATCTCTACCCTCCTCCATCACAAACCACCATCATCTCTACCCTCCTCCATCCACCTGATCTTATCCCAAACACACACACACACACATATATCCTTAATCACCCTAACACCCTAACCCTTGATACATGGCATCATGCATATCAACATTCTTGCATGCAGAACAGCTCAATAAAAGATGCCTCCCGAAACTTGTGGTCTTGCTTCTTTCTTCCTCGTGATAGTGGTGTAAGCCTGTGAACAACAGGTGAAACTGACCTAATAGATACATTTTCCATGGAATCACATGACATGGAATGTATTCTAGAATGATAGTTACGAAGCTCTCTCTGTGTGTGTGTAGGTGTGTGTGTATGTGTGTGTGTTTGTGTGTGTGTTTGAGTCATCTGGGGTTTTGTCACACTGAGGAAGGCACACAGCTGCACAGGTCAGCATGAGACCCGGAGTGAACGGGGTGGTTGTCATGACACCCAGCTGACTCTTGGCTCAAGGACACAACACCTGGCACCTGAGGGTCCCATACCAACCCTCAACACACTCCATGACAACGCCTTCAAAATGCTTTATCAACACACATTTTCATTTACAAACACCACCCCCTCTGTACAACTGAACACAAAACAAGACGTCAGTGATATTGTCAAAACACAAAAAAGTCCAGCTCACAGTGCTCTTGTTGTACGGATCCTTACTAATACTGTACCCCAGTGTTGTTTTAGACCAAAGCCTCCTGTGCCTTAATGATGTAAACAAATCACACCCAACACAACCTTCACTCTCTCTCCTCGCTGCTCACTTTCTCACACTCATTCTCTCTCTCCCCATTCTCCATTACTTTAATAACCACATTCATAATAATCTACATGACAATCTCTGGCAGACTATAATGAGACTCTGGGGTAACGGGTTAGCCCTGAAGGGAAGCAGTGCATGCTGGGATAGCAGCCTGCTGGGAGAGAGGCATTCTGGGAGGTGGTTTCCTGCGAGCGGGGCCTCTGGGGGCTGCAGTATGGTTAATAGGGCTTTCATGGTCGACCCACAAAGCCTTTTGTCCAGGTCTAATTCAGGCTTCCCTGCATGGAGGGTGGGGGAGGGGCACCATGGAGAGGTTTTTGGTAGGGACCCTCTCTCTCTATCTCTCTCTCTCTATCTCTCTCTCTCTATCTCTCCCACTCTCCTCTGTTCGTGTCTTTCTCTCTCTCTTCCCTTCTGACCACAGTGTGTGAGAGGAAAGAGGTTCAGGGTGGAGTAGAATGGGACAACCACATACAAACTGCACCCCGAGAAGCAGTAACAACAAAAACATTGGCAAGCCACACTGAGCATTAGCAAACCTCTACACAACACTGGATAACACCCCGCAAACTCTGGTGTTCAGGTGAACATACAGAGCCACATGTCAAGCGGGCTGTTTAAACTGTAGATCATGTTATAAAGGATTCATTGGCACTCAATTAAATGCTTTAAACAGTAGTAATTTTGCTTTAATAGTACTATAGGACAAGCTGGCTGGACCTACCGCACACCAGTAGACACACACAAACGTTCACCTGAACAAGAGCAACAGGTGTCAATTAAATGCCATAGCTAGCTGATCAATGGGGTCCTGCTGGGTTGGAATAACTCCTCAGGTACATAGTGGGAGTTCTGACATTCATGACCAAGAGAGTCCGCCCTCTTCCCAGAACCACCCACCAACTGGCCTTCATCAAACCCTGTGATCTTAGTCAGAATAGTCAGTTATTAATGAACTGGACAGGAATGGCTCAGTTCGGCCCCCTCAATTCAAAGTGCGTTGATTGAAGTAAAGAGAGAATTCCAGAGAGACCATGCGGGTGTTAGAGCTGTGATCGCTGTGGTATGAGAGAGGGAGAGAGGGCGAGAGAAGAGAGGGCGAGAGAAGAGGGAGATATGCCTCTGGCTGGGTCTCTCCCCGAACACAACACACCACAGCTGCGCCAGAGGGCCTACAGGCCTCAATGGACGGGGGTCAATACAAACTCAGTGGGGACTAAACGCATACCAAATCAGGGGGAACAGACCAGTAGGAGAGAGGAGGGGGGAGGGGGCGATTTTTTCTTCCCCACTACCCTAGAAGTTTTGGGAACTTGTTTTTCAGAGCGCTGTCGTCAAGTTTGGGCTGCTTGTACGGGGTTAGAGCGCTGACTTATAGTAGTATTTTTGACCATCACGCACATTCATTAAATATTCCCCGAGATGGAACTTGCAGGCTGTGTTTCTTAAGAGAAACGAGAGCGGTGTACTCAACTTTGGGATTTGCGAGCGAGTCCCTATTGTTCTGATCCCTCCTCCTTCTTGGGAAGTGGGAGGACCCGAAAAGGCGTCGCAAAAGGGAGAATTGTTTGAGAGCTCAGTCATCCAAAAACGGCCTTTCAATGTGAGAACTTGGGGAGCCGAGCAAAATGTCGGTACTATCGCAGTAACTTAGTAAAGCAACAGCGCTTTAGAGGGAAAAGAGAACCAAAAAGTGTTTGGGACTTAACATAGAATTGGAAAACAGAAGATTGTGTTTTCGGAGGTGTGAACACCAAATATAACACGTTTTGGTAAGTTTGTACTCTAATGATACTCTTACTCTGAACTTTGTTTGCATGCTAAGTAATAGCAAAATGTCGTTTTTATTACAAACTAGTTGTGTTCTATGGTGTTGATGTTTTACGTACACGTTATTCGGAAATCAGTTGTGACAGACTGGTGTGTATTTTCGTTATTACGTGTGCATGAGGACAACTCGCTGACTTGAGGTGCATCCATCGCTTTGTTTTTCCGTTTCCAAGCTATTCAACTGTTTAAATAATACAAATCTGAGTAGCTTTGCACGCATGTTAGACAACGTGTATGCTATATGTATGAATGGGCATATAGATTATCGGCAGGCTTTTTATTTTGGCAAAACCATGAATGTTAGAAAGGGAAACATGGAGTGATGGAGTGTCCAGCTCGGGGGTTGTGTTTTCCTGTTACCATGCCTCGCGCTTTAGATTGAGTTATTTTCACAAAATCAGTGCGTAAACGTTTTGTTCTTAGACATGAATAGGTTTTGTTTGACTTATGAGATGATTTACCTTTGACCTGGTGGTAAAGTTTTCCCCTTATCGAGAGTAAAGACAGACTTATTTTTGAAGGCCTGAGTCCCGATCGTTTCCATTGGCGGAGAGTAACAGAAAACAGACATGGCCAAGTGCTGCCAAATGTCCTCCCAAGATCACTGGTTCCATGCCTACGTTTTCTTTATTAGCCCGTTTTCATCTAGTTAGCTGGATAGATTTTTACTTCTCATAATGCAAGGTTTCGGTACCACTAAATTATGTGCCTTTAAAAAAAGACCCACTCACTAAACCAAATATCACAGTGTAAGAATAACCTAATTACAATAAATTGACAGCTGCTCAAGCGTTCTGAGCCATCAATGCGACGGAATTCAGACTATTGGAGCTGTCAAGAGCGTCTAAACCGCGTTTCATATCATTCTTTTATTCAGGAATGATTTAATGAGAATCCAGCAGCACTAATGAGCACTTGGCCTGTCCTCTTGGTGTCTGTCACATAGGGTGTCGACGGGGGGCATGGAGGGGGCTGCACGAACAGCCGTAAGGGCTCGAGTTTCAAACCCCAGGTGTCGTTTTGTTATTTGGATTACATTTACCATGACTGACTCCCATAGAAATTGCTCGTCAATACGGTGACAAGACTGCAGTCAGACAGTAGGGGGATTGTTTCAGATGGATCAGTGTCACTTAGATTAAAAGTCGAAATGAATAGCCTCTTCCAATTAGGCCTTCCCGTTTATCCGGTCATGATTGGCGCTGGGATCTGACACTGTATAAGGAAACTCTTGTTGGGTTGCAGTTTGTTGTTGATCATTGGTCGTCGGGTGGATCAAAGTAAATCCTTAATTGATCCCAGTCAGATTTTCTGGTTGGAATCCAGTCCCCCATCTTATTTGGTTGCAGTTATGAGGAGCCATTAGTTATGCACCGATGAACACACAGATTTTACTGTGCCATGGTCTGGCACAACGTTAACCTTTAACGGGAAATAGGACTCGTGCTATCGGAAAAGGGCCTATGCCAACAACACCGTACTGGTTAGTATGACAGGAGTTATTACAACCCAGAAACAGACTCTGCAATGGATTATCCCGATGCGTGAGATACGGTCAGGTGTGATGAGGTCGTTGAGTGATAAATGGGCTACTACTACTTTTATGTGGTAGATTGTTGAAAGACCATATTATGAATTTCGCTTTTGAACCTACCCTCACTGAACATTTGTCTGTGGAGGTTTCACAGGCACTCAGACTACGTAGTATTTGTAAAAGTTGTGTAAAGTTGTAATCTTTCCTTGAAAATGTGTATGACTTTATGTCTAAGAAAAATGTAGATGGCACTATTGACTGAGTAGTGCCTATGGACTGAATGTCTGGTCTAACTGGGCCTCAAACAGTCTGTTGTTATCTTAGAGGGTGTAACATTTCTGTTAATTGACAAAAGGAGAGAAAAAAAAAACATCCTCGGGCCAGACTTTCATCTCTGAAACAGCAGGTACGCTCATGCAGCCATAACAGCCTGCAGGCAGCTATCTGCAGGCCTGAATGTGTGTGAGTGGGCTGAATGTGTGTGTGTGTGTGTGATGGTTCCTCTCCAATCAGGGTTATCTCTTTACAGAGGAATGCACTGCTTGTCAGTCTAGTTCTGAACAAGCTACTTCTCTGGATCACCAGCATATTTTTTCAAAAAGTGTGTGTCAGGCTGTCTGTCAGCAGTGTGTGTGTGTGTGTGTGTGTGTGTGCTTGGTGGCAGACTTGTGACTATGATAGTACCTGTGAGGATGACAGAGCTTGAGGACTTCAATCTACTGCTACTTCACAACTGTTACACACACACACACCCAAATATGGCTGTCCTGCAAGTCTGTTCCTTGAGCCAGACCTTATTGCGCCGTTGACAGATTGTGCATCAGGGCTGGTCTGTTGACAGATTGTGTGTGAAGGCCAGGCTACATGCCTCCGATGCTGGAGGTTTTAAGTGTCCAGTCAGACATTCAGCCCAGAGAGGGACACCTGGAGCAGCAGGTGTCCAGGGACCAGGGCCCTCCCCTGGGGCCCAGGAGCTGACCTGCCCTGCATTCCTCTCCTCCAGACCTCCTGTCCTTACTCTGGGCCTTGAGAGAGAGAGAGAGAGAGAGGGAGAGAGAGAGAGAGAGAGGGAGGGAGGGAGGCAGCGAGGACAGACATGAAAGTGAGAGGAATGGAGAAATGATGAAAGAGCTAATGATGAAGAGAAAGGAAAAGAAAGGAGAACAAAGGATTACATTTGAGAAAATGAGAGAGAGAGATGGCATTCCTCTGTGGAATCCAGCAGAACAGTTGACTTGCACGTTATTGAACAATCGTCGTATTTTTTTTACGATTCATTAACACGTCCCAGAAGTACGTTAAAGCTACCCATCTTAAATGATCAGAGGTTACTAGTGAAACACAGTTGTTGTGATCTTCAACAGACACACACACACACACACTGTTCTATTGTGTAACTAGGAGACTGACATAGTGCTGTTAAATCATTGATAAACTCCAGACACTGGTAAGTAAGCAGTGTGTGTGTGCAGACAAACAGCCCTCTGTGTGCAAAGTAGATATTTGTACAAAGATTAAGGACCGTTAAAGGAGCCAAGAGCAGCCCTGACACCCTCTTCCAGACTATCCACACACAGGCACGAGATAACACTACTACTGAAGACTTCACACCCAATCTCCTTCACTCTCTCTCACTCTCTCTCTCAGCCACTCTCTCTCTCTGTCTCTCTCTCTCTCTCTCTCTCTCTCTCTCTCTCTCTCTCTCTCTCTCTCTCTCTCTGTCTCTCTCTCATCTCTCTCTCTCTCTCTCTCTCTCTCTCTCTCTCTCACCCCTTCACTTACTCCTTCACTTTGTCTGCATGTGTTTGTGTTTAGTGTGTTACGATAGCAGTCGCCTTCTTGGGATAGACGGACAACAGCCAAGTGTGTCAGGAACAACACAGGCACCAGAGTTGTGGCGTGACACTTTCTTAATCCGTTAGAGTGCACTTTCACGAAGACACTGAAGAGTTAGATTACTTTCAAATATGTTTTTTTTTTTTTTTTACCTGAAGGCAAACTAGTTTCTCACGCTGCTGTTATGACAGAGCTTCATCGTATCTTACTTTATTACGGTGTTAATAGCCATAACCTGTTGTTTTACTGTATCACACAACCCTGTTCCTCCTTATCTCCCTTCATGTGACTGTATGCTCTCTGCACTGGGTACTTGTCCTCTCCTACCCCCTTTTCAATTTCCTCCCTTATCTCAGTTTTCTAAAACCAGCCTGTATCTGTTTCACTCCCCTGCTTTTACTTTTACTTTCTTCTCTCCTTTACCCCTCCCTCCCCCTCCCTCCCTCCCCCCTCCCCCTCCCTCCTCCCCCTCCCTCCCTCCCTCCTTGCTTGAGCAGGAGGACAGCAGCCTCTGCTATCCCCCCCTCCTCCTCCTGCTGAATAATGGGGAGAAATTGCTCTTGATTTATAATTGGTTCCATTCACACTGATGTATGAGCTGCCAAAGGAGCTGGGGCCCCTTTTACCCTCCCCCCTCTCCCCCCCTCTCTACTCTCCCCCCAATCCTCTCTCTCCAACCCCCCTGATGTAATGAAGTTGTTTTAGCAATTTCTTTTATTATTATTTTTATCTTAGTAACTCGATTAATTGTCAGAATAGTTGACTGCATATATAGTCAGTTATTTCTAGTGTTATTTCAATGGACCACATCTGTGGTGATGTGGCATTTTGTTGCTGTTTGAATTGGATGGGTGTCATTTTTTTCTGTAAGAGTATGCTTTTATCATCCACTGTGTTTCATGTGTGTGTGTGTGTGTGTGTGTGTGAGTGTGAGTGTGAGTGTGAGTGGAGTGTGAGTGTGAGTGTGAGTGTGAGTGTGAGTGTGAGTGTGTGTGTGTGGTGTGTGTGTGTGTGTGTGTGAAATGCTGGGAATGAGTTGCTTGTCTCTTCCCTCCAGTATGGGAGTGATTACTCTGTGATCCTGTGCCCGGGCTACATGCTCCCAGTGAAATATTCTCAGAAATGAACCGTTTTCCCTATAGAGATCCAACATGCGCACACACACACCCACACACACAGGCACATTTGTGTTACACAGGCAGTGGAACGCTTATATTAGAAAGGCTCTGAATGCCTAATAGTTGATCCCACTTTCCAACGATGTACTAAAAGTTTGAGTACATATTGTAAAAACTGAGAAATTAAAAAGCAGTGCTTAGTGTTGGTGCTGATGCACACACACACTGATCAGTAGGAGGCTGATGTGAAGAAAGATTGCTCCATCAGGTGGTTCTAGTTCCCATGGTCTGGGAGGACACCATTGGCATCCTGCGCCTGCTAGCCTGAGGAATGTGGGAAGGAGGAGGAGGTGGTGGTGGGGGTGGGGGTGTATCCATAGCCTTCTGAGGTGGTGCACCTTAATTAGCCTTCTCTGGTTAATTCAGGCTCGTTATCTAAATTATGCAAATGCAGCGGTGCCTAATTGATTAGACTTAGCTTGATCCTCCTCGTTAATCCTCAAGATGGTCTGTAGCTCGTTAGCATTGTAGGAGGGTGGGGGGGGGGGGGGGGGTATGGGGAGCCTCGTTAAGACTTTGTGAAGGGTGTAGGGATGGGGGGGACTTTGGAACCTTGTTAGAGATGCTTTTGATGTCAAGTTTCTGGCATGAGACTGAGGGAAAGAGTTCTGGCTGGGGTGGAGGATTTGAGGCTCCTCCACCTGCCTGGTAAACGGTCCTCTGCCAAACTCAGAACAAGGCCCAGAATGTTCCGTTCATGTTCCTGCTCTGATGAGAGTACTGGGATCAAGGAACACACCCGCCTCTGTGTGGAAGCTACGTCATGGCGACGTCATGGCGACAGTGCGGCGGCAGTGCGGCGGCACACACAGGGCCGGTGTAGCCGAGGTGTGTACGACAGCACGCTGTAGAAGAACGTCTTCAGGACTGTTCCCTAGCTGCACAGGTCTGCTCAGGAGACAGCAGCAGAGACTGTCCTAGTTTCTGTCCGTTGCTGGTCGGTGCCTCTTGGTCAAGAAGAGACTGTCCAGCCGAGAAGCGTGTTGCTCCATCCCAACATGCCTGTTGGAGACGGGGCAGGCAGGCAGGCCTGGCTGGCTGGCCTGGTGGCGTGGTTAACCACACTGGTAGTATCCCCCCACCCACCCCGCCATGCTCCCCCTCTCAACCCCAGCCTTAGCTAAAGGCCAGCAAACAGATTGACTGAGCGGGGGGAAAATATGTTGGACATTCAGCGTCGCTTTCGCACACGCTCTCCTCACACACACACACACACTCTCATTGACAGGACCCTGCTCTCTCCTCCTGCTCGCCTGCCAGTTGCCCCCCCCCCCCCCCCCCATTAATGTGGACCCCCGTTCTGCTTTCTCAACCCCCACCACACTCCACCCACCTAACTCTGCACCTCTCCTTCAGCCATTCCTAAGGCATTGACCCCCCCTCTCCCCCTTCACACACACACACACCCACTACTCTCCAACCTCTTGGTCATTTAGACCCCCCCCCCACACACACACACACACTCTCCCACCCCACCCTCCTCCTCCCCCCTCTGGTCATTGAGCAGAGCCATTAGCTCCTCTCTGGCCCTTCAGAGCAGCGTCTCCCTGTTCTCTGGGGGGGCTGCGGGGTCTTTGTCCGCGCTGGCTCACTGCTTTACAATGAGTCTCCACTCTATTAAGGTGCGTTCTGCCTGTTAGCGTCGCCTGGGGCAACCGGCCTCCCGCATGGCTGCTATGCAGCGCGGCATTGTGGGCCGCGGGCCTGAGCAGGGCCGTTGAACCCGGGCACTCCTCACACTTGACACCGCATGTGTTTATCTAAAGGGGGGGCTTTGTGGTGTTTGGAGAACCCGAGGAAGGAGGGTGGGGGGGAGGACGTAAAAAACTGTGGGGGGGGGGGGGGTAGAAAAGAGACTGAGGGAGGGGAGGGGGGCGATAAATATTCAACAGCTCAGCTTCTCAGAAGGAGTTGCCTGCCCTGCCTCCCCCCTCCTCCCTCCCTCCCCCCCTGCCTCCCTCCTCTCTCCCCCTCCTCTCTCTCCCTCCTCTCTCTCCCTCCTCTCTCCCCCTCCTCTCCCCCCCCTGCCTCCCTCCTCTCTCTCCCCCCCCTGCCTCCCTCACTCTCTCTCCCTCCTCTCTCTCCCTCCTCTCTCTCCCTCCTCTCTCCCCCTCCTCTCCCCCCCCCCCCTGCCTCCCTCCTCTCTCTCCCCCCCCCCCTGCCTCCCTCCTCTCTCCCCCTCCTCTCTCTCCATGCCAGAAAGCAGATGGAATGTGAGCGCTTGGGGAGGAGGCTCCAGTCTGGTTTTATCCAATTAGTAGGGTTGTCAAAATGAATTTATCCACAGAGGCAGTGGGATAATGGATCAGCCAGTGGCCCCTGAGGAACATGGGGCCCGTCCCTGTATCACAGCCACAATGAGACTGCTCTCTCACGTAGGGGCGGACGACACTCATCAAGTCAACTGCACAGCTCCCCGGATTTGCACAGGAGCACAAAACTACTCATTTCAAACACAGCCAGAGATACACATACTAAATATTTGTGTCCATGTGGAGTCACAATCACACACACACACACACAGACACACACACTTGACTCTGTTTTAAATCAAAAGAGCTGTGTGTGTGTGTGTATGCTCTGGTTTTTATCAACCTCAGCCATGTGGAGGAGGAATGAGAGGAGGAATGCTGACTCTCTCTCTCTCTCTCTCTCTCTCTCTCCCCCCCCTTCCTCTTTCTCTCTCTCTCTCTCTCTCTCTCCTCTCTCTCTCTCTCTCTCTCTCATCTCACTCTCTCTCTCTCTCTCTCTCTCTCTCTCTCTCTCTCTCTCTCTCTCTCTCTCTCTCTCTCCCCCCCTTCCTCTTTCTCTCTCTCTCTCTCTCTCTCTCTCTCCCCCCCCTTCCTCCCTCTCTCCCTCTCACTCTGTCTCTCTCCCTCTCTCCCTCTCTCTCTCTGTCTCTTCGCTGGAATGGATGGATGGAAAAACTTGGACATAGATGTCAGGCCAACTAGTCATGCTGAGGAGGCAGCCTATCTGCTAAGCAAACACAGAACCCTTCTGCCTAATGAATCAGACAGGCAGGCAGGGTCAGCGCCGAAAGAGAGAGGGAGAGAGAGGAGTGTTGATGTACAAGGGGGCTTCTAGTACAGTAAGGCTATTATCACCAGCCACATGTGTGTGTGAGAGAGAGGACACACTCAGGCATTAAAGCCAGTTTGCTGTGGGGCGAGATGGTGAGCACGGGCGCGTTCAGATCTGGTGAGACGTTTGCCGTTGGGTCGTAAAGCGCATGTGTTTTTCTCACTCTTGTGAAGGGATCAGAGCGTGTGGGTGCGTGTAAAGCGGGTCAGGCGTGTGTTTGCGTGTTAGCGACTCTTGACAGTTAGGACAGGTGGCTTCTACAGATGTGTCTCCTGCTCTCTCTACGTCCCTGGCAGCTGCTCTGCATCCAGCCAGGCCACAGGCCTCTGGCCCACAGGCCCCCGGCCCACAGGCCCCCGGCCCACAGGCCCACAGGCCCCCGGCCCACAGCCACAGACACACCTGACGGTGAAGCTGTCTGGCTGCACAGTAGCTCTGTTTGCTTTGTTTACCCCCAGCAAGACTGGTCCAGCCTGCAGCATAGCAACGCCACCATGCCACAGCTCTGTCTGAGCCTGGTCGCTTGAACTGGGTTCAGTTGGTTACGTGTGTGTGTGTGTGTGTGCGCTAGTCTGCTTTGTTTGTCCAGAGTGGTCGTGTTCTAGAGCTGCTATGATCCACACCATTTGATTTTATAAGGAAAGATGTGGTACACTGAGGAGGTTTGATGTAAGAAAGACGTCTGTGTCATGAATTGGAACAACAGTCGGCGTGTTTGTTTACTAAAACAAAAAGGGAGAGCTATCCGCTGCCCGCTGACAAGTCGTTAACAAACGTGGAGCTGCTCGTTAAGACCTGCGTGCCCACCAATCAAAGAAAATGTTTTTGCTTGGTGTCATCGAATGATTACGCTCTGCATGCTCTGTAATTGTTTCCATTCTCTGTCCTGCTCTGCCGTGTGTGTGTGTGTGTGTGTGCGTGTGCGTGTGCGTGTGTGCGTGCGCATATCTGTGTGTATTTTTTACTACTCGTGTTTGGTATCTACTGTCACTGACGCCTAAAGCATCATCAGTCATTCTTTTGAAATAATAGGATAGGAGCCAGCATGTTTGCATGTGTATCTGACAGAGAGAGAGAGAGAGAGAGAGAGTGGTTTGTGTATACTCTCACACATATAGGTATAAATATGCAGAGAGAGCTATCATGTCCATGTGCTGTTGAATGCAGGTTCACGTATGTGACCTATCTGTGAGCTGCACATGTATGGAGCTGCAGTTTCCTCCATGTGGTTGTGGTTTCACTAGCAGATAAGCTGGATATCAGAAGCTCCTGTGCTCTGGCTTCATCAGCTCGCCCTCCACAAAGGAGACAGGACGACGCAGAAATAAATGGTTGCAAAATAAACAAGTCTATTCCCATGTTTCAACATTCTCCAGATAACCGCCTTATCACTGGCAGTATTCTGATGGCCCTGATGGCAGGAATACAGCATTCCAGTATCTCCAGAGAGAGAACTTCTCTGTCTCAGAATTATACCCATATAGCTGGTCCTGTACTGCATGTAGTCAGTGTGTGCATGTTTGTGTATGGGAAAGTGTGTTTGTGATGTGTGAGTGTGTGTGTGAGACTGGCAGAGAGAGTGAAAGAGTGAGTGAGGGAGAGATTTGCAGTCTGGGAGCTGTGGACCACCCTCCTCATCCTGACGGGAAGTTGTTAGTTTAACCTGACAGGAAAGAATTTGGGAAACTTGGCAGAGTGCGACAAGGGAGAGGGGAAAAGCTCCCCTAACTGTATTAACTGTTAATAGACTGACCGTTACCTCTCTCCCCTCTCTCCCCCTCTCTCCCCCTCTCTCCCCTCTCTCACGCATGCACCCTTTATCTCGCTCTCTCCTCTTTTCCTCAACTGCAAATACTTTCTGTCTCTCACTCACTCTCACTCACTCTCTCACTCTCTCACTCTCTCTCTCACTCTCTTACTCTCTCACACACACACACACACTCACACACACACACACTCTCACACACACACACTCTCACACTCTCACACACACACACACACACACACTCTCTCACACACACACACACACATACACACACACACACACACACACACACACACTGCAGGACTATAGTCCTGTGTTTCACCCCCTGTCCTCTGTCTCAGTTGTTCTTTGTGAGGAGTGGTGAATGCCGGCTCTGTGCTCCCTCCCCCTCCTGCTCTCCTCAGACCCTCTACCTGTATCAGTTACACCTGAGTGGGGGGTGAGGGGGGGGGGAGGAAGGAGGGTCAGGTTACTGCCTGCAGAATGAGGGCGCTTCTTTGATGAGCTCAGGGCTGGTGGGTGTGGGCGCTAGGAGTGTTGGTGGTCAGCGCTGAGATGGGGGCTTTGTTTTCACCAGGATTAGTACTTCCGAAGGGACTGACTCTTTGGTGCTGTGCCTAGCAAATGTATGACTCTTGGGTGCTGTGCCTAGGACATGTATGACTCTTGGGTGCTGTGCCTAGCACATGTATGACTCTTTGGTGCTGTGCCTAGCAAATGTATGACTCTTGGGTGCTGTGCCTAGGACATGTATGACTCTCGGGTGCTGTGCCTAGCACATGTATGACTCTCGGGTGCTGTGCCTAGCACATGTATGACTCTTGGGTGCTGTGCCTAGGACATGTATGACTCTTGGGTGCTGTGCCTAGGACATGTATGACTCTTGGGTGCTGTGCCTAGCACATGTATGACTCTTGGGTGCTGTGCCTAGGACATGTATGACTCTTGGGTGCTGTGCCTAGCACATGTATGACTCTTGGGTGCTGTGCTTAACACATGTGTGGGTGCTCAGATGCTGCTAGATGGTTGTCTAACTTGCTTCTCTCTCTCTCCTGCAGGGGGTAGTGTATGGAAGATGTCTGGAACTGCTAGACTGGACTCCCTGGATGAAAAAGCGAAGGGCTCGAGTGCTGTGTGCTCTGGGTGCAGTACTGCTCTGCTGCCTGCAGAGCGGCGCCACTGTCTCTGGTGAGTCCACCGTCACTGCCTCTGCTTGGAGCATGTTGTATGACAGAGCCTGGCTTTTTTCCAATGATATACACAAGAGCAAATGTAGACCATAAACAAACTCCCTTTTATCTGTCTTCGATTATCTCTCCCTCTCTTCTCTCCTTTCTCCCTCCCCTCCTAACTCTCTCTCCTCCCCCTGGTCTCTCCCTCCGCAGATGAGATCCCGGTCTTCACCGAGGAGCCTCTCTCTGTGGTTCAGAAACTGGGGGGCAGCGTGACCCTGCGCTGCACCGCCCTCCCCGCCAACGCCAACATCAGCTGGCGCCTGAACGGCCAGGAGCTGGCTGGCGGGGTGGACAGGGAGCTGGGCGTGGTGGTGGAACCTGGGGTCCTGCTCATCCCCTCCCTCACCAACCTCACCCTGGGGAGGTACCAGTGTGTGGCCAGCACCGGGGCTGGTGCCCTCGCTAGCGTCCCCGCCAACGTCACTGCAGCTAGTGAGTACTAGTCCAAATGAATATGAAACGCATATACTCAAGATCATTTTCATTTGTATTTCAGCCCGGAAGTACGCATACGCATATAAACTATACTAAGGTATAAACACACTGTACACTTGAAACAAATACTATAATTGTGAGAACTCAAAAGGTAATACTGCGATTAACTAGAAAAAGCACTTTGGTTCCAGTCAGACCTTCCACAAACAATCAACAAGCACTATCTCACTTCACAATGTCGAGAGGGTGTAAATAGGACTGGGGAGGGAGTTTCTGACCCGCTGGTGCGATGTTGTGTGTATGGTGTTGTGTGTATGGTGTTGTCAACAGTTGTGTGTTGGGTTAGCAGTGTAGAGTGGTGTGAGAGTTTGCGAGGAGAGCCAGTGTTTAGTGTGAGCCAGGGGACTGAGACAGAGAGAGGCCATTAAGCTGTAACCTGACCCACTGGTGTGGAGGGGACCCTGGGGCAGGGGCCAGTCAGGATGGGCCCCCCCTCCCTCCATCTCTGGAGCCCTCCATCAGTTCCCCTGTTCCCTCGCTACCCACAACACCACATTCCATCCACCCGGGATGGGGGAGGTTGACAGCAGGGATTGTGTGTTGTGCGTGTGTGTGTGTGTGTGTGTGTGTGTGTGTGTGTGTGTGTGGGGGGGGGGGGGTTGCAAGAGTTATGGCCCCGTAATTGAGCGGAGGGGCTGTTTTTCAAGTGTGTGTGTGTGTGTGTCTTAAAAAGGCGGGGTAGAGTGAAGGGTACACAGTGGAATAGGATAGTCTGCAAAGTTATTGTTAAATGAACGTGTCACAATGGATTTACATTCTGTGAGGGTGCCTGCCTGCAGTGTTTCTGCATGTGTGTGTGTGTGAGTTTGTGTGTGGTGTGTTAGTCTGTGTAAGGTGTGTGTGTGTGTGTGAGGGAGAGACAGAGACAGAGAAATACAAGGTGTTTAGACCAGTTGAGACAGGATTGTCTCCACTCACAAGATGAGACGTGATGTCAGTCTCAAGTCTTCCTCTCTAACCCCACTCTCTTTCTCTCTTTCTTTTGCTCTGTCAGCCTCTTGTAAGGAAGTATAAGATTCAAGTATAAGTCCAACTCTGTCTCTTTCCAACCCTCTTATTCTCTCCTTACTTTCCCTGTTGTCGTCTGTTCTTCCCCTCTCTCAGTCCCTTGGTAGTCAGGCGTTGTGAGGCTTGATGAACCTCATGTGTACATAAGGCATTAGATATCACTGATAATTCCAACAGTGGATGAATCATGCTGATGTAACCACATATTGAGCCAGACGGCTTGGCCCTCCCAAAAGCCTCTCTCTAATTTAATAATGCCCCTCTCCCTCCCCAACCCGACCAAAGGAATGACTCCACAGGGACTGTGTGTGTGTGTGTGTGCATACATATACTGTATGAGGTTATTTTGTTATTTGTGTGTGTGGTTGGTGGAGAGAGGGGACTTATTCTCACTTGTACCGATCATATTTTATTCTTCCTGATTGTTTTTACGTTTTTGTTGTTTGCTGTGTGGATCTTCGTATTTCTCTCTTTGTGTGTGTGTGTGTCTGTGTGTGTGTGTGTCTGTGCACGTATAAACGTGCTCGTGTTTGTGAAAGAAAAAGAATGAGTTATAGAGGAGAAGAGAGAGACATGTATAGGGAGTTGAGTTCCAAGCCCTCCCTGCTATCTGATTCTGAAGAATCTGTCTGAACTCTATCCCAAAGGAACAGAGCTGTTTTCACATTATTTAAAACTCCCTGCTTGAATTCCTTTGTAGACAGCCAGCCTCCCCTTCACAGACAGGGAGAGCAGAAGAGAACTCACACAGACACAAATAGATGAACACAACAAAGACATTAAACACACACCCCTGTGCACTCAAACACTGAGACAGCTAGGACACATGGACCAATACACACACAAACATCTACACACTCACACACTACTCTTATGGCCCCCCCACCATCAGACATAAAGATGATAAATGCAGAGTCTATCTCAAAGTATTTAAACCAGCATTGCCAAGCAGTCCTGGAACAGGGGGCCAGCTTGCTCTTTATAAATACCATCAATCCTGTCCCCGGGCCCTGTCTCACTGCACAGAGCCAGCAGGACACACACACACACACACACACTCATCCCACCTACACACCATACACCACACACAGACATGCACACACACTATAACTCACACGTTTGTGCACACCTGAGAGCCACACATGCGGGGATGTTTTGAAGAAGAATGTAGGGGTGGAGGTGTGTGTGTGTGTGTGTGTGTGTGTGTGGGGGGGGGGTTAAAGGTGTTGTTGGAGGAATTTGGGAGAGGCGGGGGGGAGGGGCGAGGGACGAGAGGGGGCAGGCAGGGGGTAGCTGTAAAAACAGGACCTGATTGATTTAGCAAATGGACCATCACAGTCTCTCTCCAAGACTGCACCCGCCCACTCCAGAATGAGACACACACACACACACACACACACACCACTCAGCATGACATGTCCTGGGATTCTCATCTCTCTTGGAATAGGGGTAAGGGTTATGTGCAGGAGAAGGGGGGTGGGAGGGGGGGGCACCTGTCAAGGCCAAATCTCCCCCATAGCTCACTGTTCCCATTAAAGCCACCATCCAGACAGAAATACTGCACTGACGGAGAATAGATCAGAGGTGTATCGCGTCACACGCTTTCAGTCATCCGCGGTGAAAGGTGTGTGTTTAGCATTGCGTCTCTATCTGCAGATGGCGTGATGTGGCCTTAGCTAAACCCCTGTTCATCTCCCCAGAACTGTATACAGTGTCTCGTTTGTCTAGTCGGGGAGTTGACTGCATGTTAGTGGCTCATGTTCAACTGTCTGGCAGAGGGCGGGGAGTCCAAGAACAACAGTAAGCCATAGCACCTCTGGAAAATATGGAGGGACGCCATGTTTGGAAAGAATAAATCAACACGGAGAGTTGGACGTTTAATTAGGTTCTGGGGAAGTTGTATTTTGGTTCCACGTCGGCGTCGGGCTCTTTCCACACTCTGCAGATCTTATCATGCGTTATGTTCTCTTACTCTTTCCGTCCTTCTAGTTTCCTCTTCGGTGTCACGACCCTCCTTGTGTTTATCTCTTTTTTTTTTTATTTACCCCCCCCCCCGCTCTTTCTGGTCAGTCCTTCGCATGGCTGCGGGGGTCTCGTCTCGTCCCCCCCCCCCCCAGACAGGGTTTTAAAGCCTAGCTTTTGCTACTTCCTCCCAATCCAAACTGGTTATCTTTCCCTGAAACTCAAGGATGGCCACCTCTCACCTCTGACCCCCGTGTCCAGGCCCCCAGGCCCCTCCGAGAGGGGCTAGGGGGTCAGGGGTCGGCCCTGTGTCTGTGCAGACACGGTGTCTACAGAACAGAGTCACAGACTCACAGCACATGGCCCCCCAATAATCCCGCTGGCTTTCCCACAGTAACGAGCTCCCTAACCAGACCCAGACCCAGGTCCTCTGTCACACTACACTATTCATAGCTGGAGAATGAATCAAAGATGCCAACTGTAGCTGTCTGCTGTATACACCCAATATGGCGACAGCAGGCCCCTACACTCACCCAGTTACCAGGGAAATGGAATGGTAACTCCGCTGCGTTGATGGATTAAACTCATCTGTGTGTGTTTGTTTGGGGCCTTCAGTGAAGCTTCGTATGTTAGTAAACTGCTGTGTGTGTCAATGTCCTCAACATGTCTCTCTCTCTGTCTCTGTGTCTGTCTACCCCAACCCCGCCCGCCCCTCTCTCTCTCGCTCTCTCTCTGTGTCTGTCTACCCCAACCTCGCCCGCCCCTCTCTCTCTCGCTCTCTCTCCCCATCGCAGAGCTCCGTGACTTCGAGCCAGATGACCAGCTGGTGATTGAGGTGGATGAAGGCAACACTGCTGTCATCGAGTGTCACCTCCCAGAGAGCCAGCCCAAGGCCCAGGTCCGCTACAGTGTCAAGCAGGAGTGGCTGGAGACGTCAAAAGGTTAATGTGCTGCGCCTTTCTCTCTCTCTTGTCTCTATATTTTTTTGGGTCTCTATTTCTGAATCTCTCTCTCTCCCATTCAGGATGAAAGAGAGATAATGCTAATTAGAATGTGTAGTCTCTCTCTCTCTCTCTCCTGCTCTCCATCCTTTAGTCTCTCTCTCTCTCTCCCTCTCTCTCTCCTGCTCTCCATCCTTTAGTCTCTCTCTCTCTCTCTCTCTCTCTCTCTCTCTCTCTCCTGCTCTCCATCCTTTAGTCTCTCTCTCTCTCTCTCTCTCCCTCTCTCTCTCCTGCTCTCCATCCTTTTCTCAGTTATCTGTCACTCTCTATCACTCTCTCTGAGTTACTGGAATGCTGTATTCCTGCCATCAGGGCCATCAGAATACTGCCAGTGATAAGGCGGTTATCTGGAGAATGTTGAAACATGGGAATAGACTTGTTTATTTTGCAACCATTTATTTCTGCGTCGTCCTGTCTCCTTTGTGGAGGGCGAGCTGATGAAGCCAGAGCACAGGAGCTTCTGATATCCAGCTTATCTGCTAGTGAAACCACAACCACATGGAGGAAACTGCTCTCTGACTGGCAGCTTTTGTACTGCAGGACTCCACCCAGTGGCAGCTCTTAGAAGTGCACCCTGCGAGGTTAACTAGGCCTCGCCACACTCAACAGTCCTGCCATATTCTTATCGGGTAACACTTTATAGGAGAAAGCCATACTTTGAAAGCGTCAAGTCTTTTTAATAGGGGTTTTTACATCCAAAAATTAGGAAACATTATGTTACCAAACCCAGAGATGGAAAAAGTACACACATCCTTCACTTAAGTAGAAACACAGAACTCATGTTTAGAAAGACTCTGGTAAAAGTTGAAGTAGGTCTTCTGACTACACCTTTTCACTCAAGTTAAAGTAAAGAAGTATGGACTCTGACATATACAAAGTAACAAATATATATTTGTTTCAAATGTTGCAATCAGAAAATCTTTCGTCTCAAATTTTTATGGGTTCAAATTTTTTTTAGTAAATTTTTGGGATCTGAATTTTACTGTCCGAATCTGAGCAGAGTTTCTGAACCTTGAATTCTTTGATTAGAATTTTTTTTTTTTTACATTTTAAAAACAAAATAGAAGCGCACCATCGGAACTTATCAAAATAAAAGTAAAACATTTTGATGGAGCGAAAGCACATATCCCTCTCCTCTCCACCAGCTTGAGAAACCCACCCAAACACTGTTCTAGTGCGTCCCTGACCTGATATGAAGAAAAACAATCAACACACTGTAGCACACCGTGTTTGTTCCAGTTGCACGGGGTTTTCAAACCTCTCTGTCGGTTGTGTCGCCACAGGAAACTACCTGATCATGCCGTCAGGAAACCTTCAGATCGCCAACGCCACGCTGGAGGACGAGGGCCCGTACAAGTGCGCCGCCTACAACCCCGTCACCCAGGAGGTGAAGACCTCCAGCTCCACTGACCGCCTCCGCATACGCCGTGAGTAACCACACCCGTCCCCATGACCTCTGACCCCTGGTCAACCTGGAAGATGAAGCCCGACTTTGTCCATTCATACTGGTGATGACTGATTACTGTCTAGTTACTTTGCACCAAAATGCTTTCTGAAATACTTACTGGTGTGCCATTATGCTGATCTCCACTTTGGAAAAAAGAGTTAGAAGTTGGCTCCAACTGATGGACATTTTTTTTTGTAATAGGTTAACAAGTCAAATGAAATCTTATCTGAATTTTTGACCAACACAGTCAAGCTCACCTCTGGGCAGTATTTAGAGCAGATCAGAACACGTTTGAACCTTAACTTTGGTATTTCTAAAGGATTCTCCCTCCCTCCTTCCCCCTCCGCCCCCCCAGGCTCCACATCGGAGGCGGCTCGCATCATCTACCCCCCGGCCTCGCGCTCCATCATGGTGACCAGGGGACAGCGTCTGGTTCTGGAGTGCGTGGCCAGCGGCACCCCCACCCCTCAGGTCACCTGGGCCAAGGACGGGCAGGACCTGCGTTTCCATAACAACACCCGCTTCCTGCTCAGCAACCTGCTGATCGACGCGGCGGGCGAGGGAGACTCGGGGACGTACGCGTGTCACGCCAACAACGGCGTTGGTTCTGCCAACACCGCCACCGCGCTCTACGACGTCCAGGTGTTCGGTGAGTAACCAAGACTTGCGTGTGTGTGTGTGTGTTTAAGGTCGTTACCATCTTTAAATGGACAATCTTTAAACTGATACGTTTTTGACATGGGCTGTTAAGAGTATTAGAGACGTAAGATATTTGAGAGAACTGTTGTAAGGTTTCTTTGTGTCTCTATGGCACAGGATCAGAGAGTTGTTATCCAGGCTTTATGGGTTAGCTGAGAGCTAAACTACAGCTATTTCTCTTTGGAAGTTTATCTTGAGCGCAGTTTAAGTGTGCGTCACAGACTTGATGGTTAGCCTGACTCCTGTTTGGTGGTAAGAAAGAACACAGGGCTGAATGTGTGTCTGTTTCAGTGGTGTGTGTGTGTGTGTGTGTGCGTGTGTGCGTGTGTGTGTGTGCGTGTGTGTGCGTGTGTGTGTGCGTGAGAGTCTTTTTAGGTGGGGGTTGAGGTTGTGTAAGATTGTGTGTGTGTGTGGAAACAGAGCTCTCTGTTAACTTGGCTTGATGGAGCATGGCTATTTACAGATGACTGTTTTTACAGTGATTGTGTGTGCGTGCGTTTGTGTGAGTCTTTGTGTGTGTGTGTGTGTGTGAGTCTGTGTGTGTGTGTGAGTGTGTGTGTGCACGTTTTTGTGAGTCTCTGAGTGTGAGTGTGTGATGTGGGTTTGTCTCACAGCATCTGGCCCTAATTAAAGTTGGATTGCTGCTGTTGCTCTAATGAGCTCTGCCTCTCCCTGATTCCCTAGCAGCCAACCATCAACTGGCTGGCCAGACTGCCTACACACACACACACATACACACACACACAATCTACAGACACGCCACCAATGACACAACCCACTGTAAGCACACAGAGACAGTCTGTCTTTCTCTTATTGACACTCCTCCCCCACCCCTCTTACTCCCTCTCCCCTCCTTCCCCACCCCTCTCCTCTCCCCCCCCCTCCAGAGCCCCCTCAGGTGGTGGTGGAGCTCCTGCAGCAGGAGGTGGCGTGGGGCGAGAGCGTGAGATTCAGCTGCCAGGCCCGGGGCAAGCCTGCCCCCTCCGTGGTGTGGCTCCACAACGCCCGCCCCCTCGCCCCGTCTCCACGCCACCGCCTGTCCGCCCGCGTGCTGCGTGTCCTCAACGTGGGCCCTCAGGACGACGGCCTGTACCAGTGCCTGGCGGAGAACGGCGTGGGCAGCTCCCAGGCCGCCGCCCGCCTCCTCACTGTACCCACCGGTGAGACCAACACTAGACGTGTAAAAGGTTTAGGGAGTGCGCTTGTCTCTTGACCTAGAACTCCCTCTTTGTGGTCAGTTAGCTGTAGTTCCAACCCTGTCCCCCCTGTGTGATCACCTGCAGTTGTTCCACCACGCCCCGGCAAGCTGCCCTCCATCCTGCGACCCCTCAGCCCAGACAAGGTGCTGAGAGAGCAGGCCCCAGTGAAGCCTGGCGGCACGGGTGTCCTGCTCCCCCTGGACTGCTCAGAGCTGCATGGGCACATCTCCCCGGCGGACGCCCCCATCATCCTGAGTCAGCCGCGCACCGTCAAGTCCGACTTCTACGAGCTGACCTGGAATCCTCGCCACGACGGAGGCTCTCCTGTGCAGGAATACATCGTCAAGTACAGAAAGGTACTTCTGTCTGTGCTGCTTTTAATGGTGGTGCTGCATCCAGCTTCATTTCAGAATACACTTGTTCTCCCAGTGATGTGATCATTCAAAAGGTATCTGCCGCAGGTTGGCACAAACCAAAATTATTCACATGGAGATTTGTTCGATTCACATAAAGATTTGTGAAATTCTGCCAATCTGCTTCTGGCTGTGTAATTTAGTTTTAAAGAAGAACTCACAGTCTCTCTCCCTGTCTCTCTGCCCCAGACCGGAGACCCTCCAGGAGAATGGGCCACCAGCAGCATCCCAGGGTCCCTCCACAAGCTCACCCTGGCCAAGCTGCATCCCGCCAGCCTCTACGAGGTGGAAATGGCTGCCAAAAACTGTGCCGGTCTGGGCCAGCCTGCCATGATGACCTTCAGAACAGGCAAAGGTACCAGACTGGGTCATCATAATCATCTGTTCAGTTAAACTGTCTTATATAAGGGACTCTTATATGAGTGTTCCAAGTCTTTCTGTCAGTTATTTTGCAGAACTGGAAAGGCCCCATTGGTCGTCTCCGACCTGTTTGTATTAATCGTCTGTTGTTTACGTTGTTGTCTCCATGACGATAGGTCGCCGAAGCCCAGGGCCAAACGAACCCCCGAAGACTCCGCCTGTGCCGTCCCCTCGTCTCTCCCGTGAGTTCCTGTTGCTGAGAGTGGAAAAAGAACTGTTACAAATTATCCCTCTCCATTCTCACATTCTGTAACTCTAACCCCCTTACCACGGCTACAACACTGCCAGGAGTATCTGAGCTGTTCAACTCACATCTACACCGTCTTAACGGCTGTGTTCTCACTGTTGCTAGGCTACGGCGTCAACCTATCTAACCTTTCTCTTTTGTACTAACATACAAATCTTCCAATCTCCTTCACTCCTCCCACTGAAGGATGAGCTAACAGTAAGTGTCTGTTGGTGTCCTACTGGTTTCTGTGTTGTTGTTGTTGTTGTTGTTGTGTGTCCGTGCATGTGCCCGCACCATGTATCAGTGGCCAATGGGAGAACAGTGTTATTGTGTGTGTGTGTGTGTGTGTTCGTCTGCTTGATGTCCTGTTTTCTGCTCCTCAGCCCCAGAAGCTCCTGACAAACCCACCATCTCCACAGCGTCGGAGACGTCTGCCTACGTGACCTGGATCCCGCGCGGTAACCGCGGTTTCCCCATCCAGTCGTTCAGGGTGGAGTACAAGAAGAAGGGAGCGGAGTGGGAGGTTGCCGTGGCGAACATCCCCCCTTCTAGACTCTCTGTGGAAATCAGCAGCCTCGAGAAAGGTCAGGCTCTTCATCACGTCCATCATCTTCATCGAGAGCATTGGCATCACTAGACTCTCATCACTGCTAGTGCTTGTGACCACACCATCATCTTTTTCTTTTATCATCATCATCATCATCGTGCGAACTCGAATGTTATTGCTCATAATTACCGTCATCATTGCCATTTCCAAAACGGTCGACCATCATCAGTCATCCTCGTTCTCACAGTCGACCTCATGTTGTTCTTCCAATCAGTCACGATCACAATCACGTCCAGATGTGCTGGAGATCGCTCACCACATCCTTTGTGTCGCTCTAGGTACGTCCTACAAGTTCAGAGTGGTGGCGGTGAACGTGATCGGGTCCAGCCCCCCCAGCGCCCCCTCCAAGCTCTACACGGTGGTGGGCAGTGGCAGGACTAACGAGAGGCCCATCGACGGGCCCTACATCACCTACAACGAAGCCCTCAACGAGACCACCATCATCCTGAAATGGACGGTGAGTGAATCAAAACAGAGATGGAGAGAGGAAGAGAAAGCCAGATAAAGGAGTAGGGGATTGTTATGGGAGTCAGGTGGCTGAGCGGTTAGGGAATCGGGCTACTAATCAGAAGGTTGCCGGTTCGATTCTGGCCGTGCAAAAATGACGTTGTGTCCATGGGCAAGGCACTTCACCCTACTTTCCTCGGGGGAAATGTCCCTGTACTTACTGTAAGTCGCTCTGGATAAGAGCGTCTGCTAAATGTAAATGTAGAATAAAGAAAGGGAAGGAAGGGACAAGTGACAGTTTTCCCCCCAAGGGTGTTTTTGTGAGGACAGAGAGTGAAGTCTTACATCACTTCCTTTACGTGTGCTTGGGAGTCTGACAGACATGTGTCACTAAATCATCACTGCTTCTCTCTCACACACCAGTACACACCTCACAACAACACGCCCATCTACGGCTTCTACATCTTCTACCGGCCCACGGACAGCGACAACGACAGCGACTACAAGAAGGATGTGGTGGAGGGAGACCGCTACTGGCACTCTATTACTGACCTGCAGCCAGAGACGGCCTACGATATCAAGATGCAGTGCTTCAACGAGGGAGGAGAGAGCGAGTTTGGCAACGTGGTCATCTTGGAAACGAAAGGTAAGCTTCTGTCTATCTGACACTCTGCGCTTCAATAATTGCTAGTATACGAACCGATATGAAATCACCGGTAGTTGTTAAACATGTGAACTGATTATCTTTCTTTCTTAGCTCGCTCAAACCAGCCCTCTCCCCCGTCAGAGATGCCCTCGCTCAGACCAGTGCAGCCTGGGGGCCCGGTGCCTCGCCCCAGCGACCTGCCCTACCTCATCGTGGGCGTGGTCTTGGGAGCGCTGGTCTTCATCATCGTAGCCTTCATCCCCTTCTGCCTGTGGAGGGCATGGGCCAAGCAGAGTGAGTGAGGAGGAGGACGATGAAAACAAAACCACCATATACCCAGCTTCATCATGTACATATTCGGAACATGATCGTTGGCAAACTGTGCAACCGCTAAACTATTCTCGATTTCTTAATTTGTTTTTGATTTGCCAGAGCAAACGTCAGACCTGTGTTTCCCCGCTGTGGCGTCTCCGGTCTCCTCCTGCCAGTACACCATGGTTCCCCTCCAGGGCCTGGCCCTGGTCAAGCAGTGCCCCCTCGACCCTCACCTAGCCCACCAACACGCAGTGTACCCCCCTAATGGACAATACACCCCCAATGGGAAACCCTATCACCCCACACACTGCCTGCCAGGACTGCACCAGGTAACTCACAAACAGATTGAGCGATCTTCAGGATGACTTGTTATTCTACTGAGGATTCAAACTGATTTCCTGTCGGAGAATGTGCTGGTGTAATAACCCGGCTGTGTTTCCTGTCGCTGCAGGAGGATGTGGAGTGTGGCTTGGAGTGTGACACATTGCTGCCGCAGACACTGTCAAACGGACACACACCTGGTTACCACTACTCAAACAGGTATGCAACGATACCCGATAAGTGTGTGTGTGTCTGTGTGTGTGTGTGTATGTGTGTGTGTGTATTGTAGGTAAACAGATAAAACATTCTCACACAAATCTCGTCTCCCTCAGTGGTCCAGGATCACCATGGAGAGGTCTGTTGTCTTCCTGATGACTCCACCCTCCAGCTCCTCAACACCTCACACCGGCCAATCAGCTGTCTGGAAATGGAAGAGGACGCCCACTTTTACTCCAATAATGTGCCGCATGCAAATGAAATCGCACGAGGTACAAGTCCATCAAACTTAAGAAAATAATTAATAAAATGAAGGAATTCTGGCTGATGTTAGCTCTTTGGATATTACATTATGCGTTGGGTCACCAGTTGAACTCTAAAACTGTGTGTTTGTGTTGTAGATGTACCATACATTATCTACAGTGAAGCGATCAACGAGACTACCATCATCCTAAAATGGACGGTGAGTTGGAGAGAGTGTGTGTGTGATGAGAGTGTGTAATGAGAAAGGGATGTATATGATATGTAAAATATGGTGCAAACTAAATGAGACAGGAGAATGTGTTTGTCCTTGTGTTTATGGTGACTGAAGAGTGAGATTACTGTGTAGAGATGCTTCCTTACGTGTGCTTGGGAATCTGAAAGAGACACGTGTCACTAAATCATCACTGCTTCTCTCTCACACACCAGTACACACCTCACAACAACACGCCCATCTACGGCTTCTACATCTTCTACCGGCCCACGGACAGCGACAACGACAGCGACTACAAGAAGGATGTGGTGGAGGGAGATCGCTACTGGCACTCCATTACTGACCTGCAGCCAGAGACGGCCTACGATATCAAGATGCAGTGCTTCAACGAGGGAGGAGAGAGCGAGTTTGGCAACGTGGTCATCTTGGAAACGAAAGGTAAGCTTCTGTCTTAAAACGTCATGCTGCACACACACACCTTTGCACTTAACACAACGCTTGAACTTCCATTCAGAAAAGTCACTTGTTCCCGTCTCTCTCCCTCTCTCTGTCTCTGTCTCTCTGTCTCTCTCCCTCCCTCCCTCTCTCTGTCTCTGTCTGTCTCTCTCCCTCCCTCTCTCTGTCTCTGTCTGTCTCTGTCTGTCTCTCTCTGTCTCTCTCTCTGTCTCTCTCTCTGTCTCTCTCTCTGTCTCTCCTACACAGGTCTGCCATGCTGTCCTCTTTTATTACTGGAAGAGGAAGACCATTCCACCAGCACGACCACAGTTACAACGCCATTATCCCAAGATGCACCACTGCAGGAAGTGGATTCCCTCCAAAGTTGAAAGTCGGACAAAGGGACAAAAGACTCCTGAAAAGCTCTTAAAAAGACGAGAGAAAAATATTTATTTTTGTATCACAGATATTTATATATTTATGCTTTTGTACATAAGAGTTTTGTAATGCTGTTTATAAGGACATGTTCATATTGAGAAAAGGATACGTCCTCTTCATACAACCCAGACAAAGGGAGGATCTGTTACCACGTTTTATCATCTGTGTGTGCACCAAGTCTGTTATTGTACCTTTTACGTCTGCATTCCTTGGAGTCTCCAAGATAATTATGTTATCTATAGTTGCCTGGCAACTATAGATTTCCAAATCCTATCTCTTCCCAGTACATGCACACCCATCTGATGCACTCTTCAAAGTCATTCCAATCTAAAACACTAAAACTTACCAGGGGTGCGTTTCCCGAAAGCGTCGTAAGGCTAAGTTGATCGTAGAATCCATCGTAGGACGAATCTTAGTTTTACGGGCCGTTCTTAAAGACATCGTAGCTAAAGTGTCTCTTGAAAATTCGTAACTCTTGAAAGTGCATAGATTAGCCTACTCCTTACGAGCATGTTTGGGAAACACACCTAAGAAATATCGATGGTTTCGTTTTTTTGCTCGATCGTTGCTACGATCCATCGTTATCGGGAAACGCAGCCCAGAGGGTTATGTCATAAAGTAGGAGCTGTATCAGCCTGCTTATTGGACAACAGAGGAATCAGAACACCTACATTCCGACAAAATGGTGTACCTGTTGTGATTTTACGCTGTTACTGCTCTCTCCACAGTGCTCAAGGTACAACTGTCCCATTGTGTATAGAAGTGACATATTATGCATTCTTCATCATTAACAATGTATTAACAAATGTATGCAACATAAAAGCACCCAGCTTCTGTAGTTATAGCACAAAAGAGTATATATTGTATAGTTATTTATTTTTACGAGACAGATTTTGTTTATTTTTTTGTTATCACTAAATGGGAGAGATTCTGGAAGATATCTGTAACACACTCATAAGCTGATTCTTATTTTGGAGTTTAACTGTTTCTGAAATAACTTCTGTTTACTGTTTTGCTGGTCACCAAAGGACTGCCGAATGAGGGAATTATGACTGTATGACTGCATGCGTCTCATGCAGGTTGGTGTGTCAGTATTAGCCTTTCTTAGCGGCACTGGAGATCAAAATGAAGGAATCCTCGAATCTGTACCCCACTTTTATTAATGTGGCCATTGTTGTGGTTACACAGGCTGGAGCACTATTGCATGTAAATAAAGCTTAAGAAATCCTATCCATTTTGTCGAGCCTCTTTCCAACAGTAGTTAACCTAAACACAAATCCACCCTTGGTCTGGCATCATTTCAGTCTGCTGCCACCTCTGACTGGAATGCTCTGCAAAAACACCTCAAGCTGGACACATTCATTTCTATCCCTACCTTCAAATAAGTCATTTCACTCATCCTCACCGAATATCTGTAAATGCTCTCTCACCTTTTAACCCTTCCCCTCAGTATTTGTTGTCCTATTCATTCCTATCGTTTGTCATTATTGTCTGTTGCCAACTGCCTGCAGTTTTGTCCCAGTAATGTTAATACTGTCTGCAGTTGGAAGAATTTTTCATATCAAGGGGGGGATCCCTGTGGTGTAGTGGGTTGAGAACAAGGGCCTAAACCGCAACTGACCTGGGTTCAAATCCAGCACGGAGCATAGTGCCAAACACATCAATGGGCACCGATCCCTGTAACCGCAGAGCACTCCCCAATCCCCTCTCCCAACTTTCCAGGTACCCAACTGTCCCACCAGGAAAGGCTCAACCAAGAGTCTAAAAAGAAATTCACCTTTTATCAGTTTTATCTATTAAAAAAATAAAACCAGAAGATAGCAGGACTCCCCTGTTAGCTCACTGGGTTAGTGTGCGTGCTCTGAAAGCTAGGGAAGTACCGCAACAGCCTGGGTTCAAATCCAGCCTTCACCCTTTTCTGTATGTCTTCCTCCCTCTCCATTCTTTTCCTGTCACACTTCAATTAACTGTCCAATACAACATGTCAAACTCAATCCACAACTCAATAAACTGAGGGAAATAACCACACAACAACTTGTGTTTAAACATATTTTTTTCTTCTGTTTTGTGTGTTCAATTATATATAAATGTATCGACCCCCCCGACCTGTTGTTTTTACCTCTTTTGGGGGGGGGTCCAAGTCTTAATTAGGGGGCCCCAAGCCCTCCGTAATTCGAACCCTGTTTTGTCCTACTGTTGCATCAATGTTGCCTGCTTTGTTTCTGCCTGTATTCTTTGTTCATTCCTGCCAGCGTCAGTCTGTCTTGATTGTGGTTGTTGTTTGGTGTAAATAATCTCTGTGTCTTGCATCGTGTTCTTTGTGCTTTTAACATTTTTATCCCCTCTAATTCCCTATGTACTAGCTTTTTTTCTGTATGTCTGTACTGCTGTGGTTGTGTGCCATTGTGCTTTTGAACCAGATTTTTATTGCATAGCCCCCTTCCCCTCTCCCTCAAAAAGCTTCTGCTTTTTGCCCGGCCATCACTGAAAATAAGAACTTGTTCTTAATGATTGTGTTGAAAACGAGGAAATTATATTTCCTTACCACCAGAGATATAAAACAGCAAACATCTAGAATATATTATCAAAAAACTTTAATAACTTTGTATTTACAAATACATACATATAACTAACTATACTGGTATGAAACATTGTATTTACAAAATATTTTATCCAATCCACCCTGATTTAGTTAGTAGATTACATTTACGGATATTGTGCAAGTGCTTTTTCTATTCAAGATTCCTCTTAAAGGCTGCAGTAAATAAAAGCTGACCAATTGAGTACCATAGCTAGAGTGTGTATCAAACAATCAGGCTCAAAGGGCAAATCATAAGACAGACATTTGTTAGGATACTGCAACACAAAATACTGTATAGTGTATCCTATGCTTCATGAAAATGTTTACAGCCTCAACAGCAGGTCATCCAACCGGCTCCTGAACGATTAGCTGTGCATCCGAACACCAGGAGCAGACACACCCAAACAGATTCGCAGCATCCAGATGTCACACGCAGAGAAAGTAAAGAAGCTAATCGAAAATACTGAAATGTAAACATGAATTAAGTCATAACTTCAACAATCTTGCCACCCGGATGAAACTAGAACTTCTGTTAACTGATCCCCTAAACTTCTCACTGAGGATAAAGCTGGGCTCCGCCTACACAGCAGAGCTCCCATCATGCCCCAGGATGTGGCTTATGTTGTGGGCGGGCCGGTTGGGTTGCTTTCCTGACTCGCTAGACGACGTGTTGGACAGAGACAGGAGGGGGGACATGGGCATGGACGAGCCGTCGGAGGGCATCGCCGCGGCGATCTCCGGGAAGAGAGACGTGAGGCTGAAGTTGGACAGGTGGGCGGTGATGCCTGAGGAGTTGGTGATGGGCATGGGCGGCATGTCGGGGAGTAAGGGAAAGCTGGCCTGGGCGAACCCGACCGGGCGCGGAGGGGAGAGGATGGAGCCGAAGCGGTTGTTGAGCGGAGCGGCGCTAGCCTTGTCCGCGCCGGGGCTCGTAAACATCTGATTGGAGAAGTACTGGAGAGGGATGTCACTGGGCAAGCTGGGGTGGGCCGCGGGGGAGTAGGAAGGGTAGAAAGAGGGGATGGTGTTCTGGGGCTCCACGGGGAGCAAGGCAGTGGTGCGGGAGGAGCTGGACTGACTGACCGGGGGGATGAAGGTGGAGTTGGCGTTGATGGGGGGCGGGTGGTTCATCCCTCCCTCAGCGATGAAGGGGGGGAAGCCAAAGTTCTGGGCCAAGTGTTGGTCAGGCACCAAGTTGTTGTCCCCGGAGACTTGAGAGCTGTCGGCCATAAAGCGGACGATACTGCTGCGACGTGCTTCGCCCCCTGACTGGGGTCTTCCCAGGAGCACCCCTCCACCAGAGGGGAGGGGAAGGTGGCCCTCAGGCTCAAAGGGGTTTCCTGGTCTCAGGGTGCCTGAACGAAGCCTGTCCCCAGGCCGGAGCTTGGCAGGCTGGGCCTCCGGGGCGAGGTGGACGCGAGCGCTGGCTGACAGCACCAGGGGGCCTGGAGGGGGCTGAACTACGGCCAGGCTCCGAGCTGCTGTGTGGGGTAGCAGGGTGGGGAAGGCCTGCTCGTACCCCGGGACCTCCGTGCATGTTTCCACCAGCCTGGGCGAGATGGCCCTTGTTTCCCTCTCCCAGCCTCATACCTGGGGTCTTCTGAGTAGGAGGCACACTGGGGCTGGAGGCCTTGGCCTGCATGTCTCCTGCAGAGGCCCCAGGCACACAGCTGTACTCCATGCTGACCGGAGGGCAGCACTGCACTGCCCTCTGGTGGTTAGTCTGCTCTGAAATGTGCGGAGAGAGAAGGGACTGCATGAAGCTATGGTGACAACCCTCCTGGTCCCTGGGCAACCCCGCCCCTATCTGCACCCCCTGGGGCCCCGTGTGGACTCCACTGTAACCCCCGCGGGGTCTCCCATCCCCCGGAGAGCCGACCCCCATCCTGAACACGCCCTGCTGCTGCCCCTGCGGACCTCTCTGGGAGGGGGGGATGGACTTGGGGGCCATGTCCCCACCGCGGGACACTTGCACCTCAAAGCCACCTAGCTGATGACCTCCTCCGCCGCCCAGGGCTTTGAACGGGGGGCACTCCAACACTCGCTGGATG
Organism: Thaleichthys pacificus; assembly: GCA_023658055.1. Taxonomy (NCBI): domain Eukaryota; kingdom Metazoa; phylum Chordata; class Actinopteri; order Osmeriformes; family Osmeridae; genus Thaleichthys; species Thaleichthys pacificus. The sequence continues at coordinate 14,246,383 of CM042872.1, forward strand.
TCCGAGGGCACGGGGTGCTCCTGGCTCAGCCTGGGGTTCTGGGGGTTGTGTCCGATGTTACCCTTCCCTCGGGACGTGTCCAGGTACCCCCGCAGGTCCGGCTGCTCCTGGGTGCTGCCCCGCGTGGCCTGCAAGTGCAGCCCCACCATCCGCTGCTGCTGGTCGCCGCTGGAGGAGGTCTTTCCGATGAGGGCCTCCGCGGAGTAGCTGGAGACGCGGTGGCGCTCCTGGCGCGACGGGGCGCAGGCCAGGTCGGAGGGCCGAGACGCGGGGTTGCTGCCTGGCTGAGAGATCAGCTGCTGCTCCAGGGTCCTAGAGCTCATCAGACGCTGCATGTGGTCCTGACCAGACTGGAGACGGGGGAAAGGAGAGGAGTTAACTCGATTCAGTCTTCTAGCAATTCTCATCCGATTCACAAAATATAATATTAATTATATTTAATATTTTTTATTATTTGTTTTTAATCTTGGAAAAATCGTGAATACATTTGTTATCGCATCGTGACCCCAAGAATCGATTTGAATCGAATCCTGAGGTACCAAAAGATTCCCACCCCTATTAGTCAGCGTTCATCCTGTTTAGTCATTGTTCAAGTGAAAACACATAGCAGATATACAAAATGTACATTGATAGCAACAAAAAAAAAATACATAAAATGTAATAGTCTAAGAAACCCGAATCCTTCCTCCCTACCTTGTGGTGTTCCTGCTGGGTTAGATGGCTGCTGTGGTGTGCCCTGGGGCCTGCTGGCTGAGCCTCGCAGCTCTTCTCTTGGTGTCGAGAAGCTCCAAAGTGCTGCTGCTGCTGCAGGTGCTGCTGCAGGTGCTGGTGTCTGGAATGGGAGCTCTGTTGCTGCTGTAGCTGCTGCTGTTGCTGCTGCTGCTGCTGGGACTGCTGTTGATGCTGCTGTGTCTGGGATTGTTGTTGATGCTGTGCCTGCTGTTGATGCTGCTGATGTTGGGCTTGTTGATGTTGGGACGGCTGCTGCTGTTGATGTTGCGACTGCTGATGCGTTTGTTGTTGTTGTTGTTGTTGTTGATGTTGCGATGGCTGCTGGGCATGTTGTTGTTGGTGTTGTTGTGTCTGCTGCTGCTGCTGTTGTTGTTGTTGATGCACTCCAGCCTTCTCCAGGTGATGCTGTTTCTGCTGAAGCCCCACAGGGGGTCCGCTCTGATTGGCTCGGACAAGTCCCCTTTTCTTCTGGGCGTTCTGGACGTGCTGTTGGTCCTGCTGCAGCGCCCTCTGGTGGAGACTGTGCAGTTGGGCAGGGTCAGGCTGGGTGAGATGGTGCTGGAGCTGATACAAGTGATGCCTCTGGTGGTCCTGTTGTTGTTGCTGCTGCTGCTGCTGTTGTTTCAGGTACTGGTTTGGCCCCAGATGCTGTCCGGGCTGGGGTGCCCCATGCTGGGAATGCCCCTGGGGCAGGTGCAGCACTCCTGGCTGGCTCTGCTCCTGATGCTGGGGGGCACAGTGGCTGTCTGTGGGCCTGAGGACCGTGCTCATGAAGGAGTTACTGGAGAACAGGGTGCCTCCTCCGTCAGGGTTTATCCTGCTCATGACGGTTGAGGAGCTGGGAGGAACCTGGCCAATCATCATCTGACTCTGGACGTGGTCCTGGGTCTTCACCTCCATACGGCCCACGCTGGGGGTGGCAGACGGACAGGTCTTGGGACGCTTGTTGCTGGAGGGCAACATCACGTCCTCCGGGGCGGGACGCTTGGATATGTCCTTTACGTGTCGTTCCCCCATGCCCATGGAAGCCCTCATCAGAGAGCTCTTGACGGGGGCGTAGTCACTCAGCTGGCCGTTCCCCGAGCAGGAGGTGTGGCCGGGGGTAGAGGGCTGGGACGCCAGCGCCGAGGTGCCCACCGGCGATGGGACCGAGCCTTGCTGGCCAGCTGCCATGCTGGGGGAGCCAGGGTAGAGCTGCTGGCTGGAGCTGGACCTGATGAGGTTGTTGACACTGAGGGTGCCCACGTTTCCAGCGTGCGCCTGGCTCTGGACTGGGTTGGGCTGGGTGTGAGACTGGCTCTGGACTGGGTTGGGCTGGGTGTGAGACTGGGCATAGCTGATGTTCTGTGGGTGTCTGGCTCCCGAGGGCCCGCTGACACCCGACTCCCCGACCTGACCTCTGACCGGCACCTGGGAGGGCGGTTTGGCTACCACTGGCTCCATGGTCGTCTTGGTAACCTTTGTCTGAGGCCCCGTAACCCTCTCTTTGCTGTGGGGGGCTTGCTGAGATTTTGGGGGTTCCCAAGTAGGGGTGTTTGTGGAGATGGGGATGTCTACCCTCCCCCCTGAGCTGTCCTGCTCCAGCATAGCCAAAGCCAGGATGTCAGCCTGCTCTGAGGTGAAGGTGAACGCTTGGGGCAGCATGGACGCCACGGAGAAGCCCCTCCCGCCCCCTGCTCCGGCGGACATGGGCGAGTCCGTCTGCGTGTTGGACGTTTGGTGTGTTTGATTCGGTTGTTCCGTGACCTGGTGGTCTAGGGAGTACACTTGCTGTGGGAGGGCAGAGATCTTTCTGGAAGGGGTGGTATTGTTCCTCTGGCTCTCCTTCTCCATGGCCGTCCTGGGGTTCGATTCCCCTCTCTGAGGCTCCCTCTCTCTGTCGGAGACGTCTGGAAGTTTGAGCACAGCGGTGGAGGAAGAGGAGGAGGCAAGGTTGTTCTGGTCTGGCTGCTGGGCTGAGGGTCGGTTTGTTTGAGTCCGTTTCCGGAATTCGGCAGGCATCGGAGGGACAACAGGCAACAGAGCAGCAGAGGATGAAGCTGTGGATGAGGGTACGGAGGAAGGGGCCAGGGGCTGGGCCAGGGGCTGGGCCTGGGGCTGAGCCAGGGGCTGGGTCTGAGTCAGGGGCTGGGTGGTAAACTGGTGCTCCTGTACGTTGGCTGGCCTGGTCTGACAAACCGAAGTAGTAAGCACAGAGTCCTGGAGGGAAACCAACTGTTCAGCCTGTGTGGAAGTGGCCGTGCCGACAAGTGGCTGACATGCCGTCGTAGCCGGACTGACGGTGGCGAGTCTAGTTTCTGTGGCCCAGGCACTGGTGACTCCGGGTTTGCTTTGTTTAGAAGAAGCGACAGCAGACGGAGGCGATCCGATTTGTGCCGTGCCGGTCGTCATGGAGACGGCCTGCCTATCCTGTGAAGCGGCGGGCTTGTTCTGTGTGTGCGTGTGTGCTTTGCTCTGGGAGGAAACGGCAGGGCCGACTGTAGGACTGGTGCCAACAATACAGACGACGACTTCACCCTGAGTCGAGTTGACGCCGCTAACCGTTAACGCGGGCTGCACAGATGTGGCCAGACCAGTTTGTGAAGTACAGACATTTATATTCTTTAGTGTGCTCTGTGCAGAGCAGACAAAGCTCTCTGAGTTAATGCTCTGTTTTAATGCGTCACTGACCGTGGGTGCGTTAGCAACGCCGCTAACAGCACCCGCAGCCTCGGTAGCAGAAGGGGGGGCATCTTGAGACACAGCGCCCGTCTGTTTTGGACTCTCTTCTGCTGCCACTACCGGTCTGGCAGATATGGTGCCCGTGCTCCGCCGCTGTTTGGGTTCTCTCCTCCTTGTTGTCTTGGTCCTCTTCGTGGGGATTCTCTTAGGGGCTGCTGCCTTCCCCGTACCACCCCCTCGTCCGGCTGCCGTTCCACTGGGAGACTGGAGCTGTCTGACGGGGGTGGCGGGGGCAGGGGCGGAGCCAGAGACTGGAGGCAGCTGATGATGCTGCACTACTGAGTACGCTGGAGAGGCACCAGACAGCTGGAGGCTTCCCTGGCTGGAGATGCAGTGCTGAGGCATGCCCTGAGAGATGCTCTGGTTGAGGCTGCTAAGGGCACCGAGACTGTTGAGGGCCACGTTGGTGGTGGGCTCCTCGCTGGTGGTGGGCTGAACCAGCTGAAGGGTGCTCTGGGCTCCCTGGGAGCCGCCCTTGTCGGAGGTCTTCATGGGCTTCAGGGCGAACACCTGGCCGTTCACAGTGATGGTCTGGGGGGCGGAGGAGGCAGGTGAAGCTGGGGGGCAGGCGGCAGGCGTGTGGGTTGTTGTTGCGGTGGGCCGGGGTAGAATGTGAACCAGCTGCTTCCCCCCGACGGTATGGAGGCCAGTGGTAGAAGTAGTGCAACTGGTCGAGACGATCTGACTGGAGACAACAGGCACCGTAGCCGTCACCATGCCAACCGACGGGTTCTGAGGAACAGGTGACGTCTGATTGGGGGCTTGGATGATAACGATGTGCTGGCAAGCTGTCTGATTGGTCAAGTCCTCTCGGACAACTGGCTGGGTAGAGCACGGATTGGCTTGCTGCAGGATGACAACGCTGGGGTTGTTAGTGTTCTGCGAAGCGGTCACCCCGGCAACAGTCGTGCCTGCAGGATTAACCTGCAGCACCTGCATGGTCTGAAGCAGGGGCAGCACTGCCGCCTGGGGCTGCGGCCCCAAGGCTGGCTGGGGCAGGCCAGCTGTCTGGGGATGGGGAACCACTGAAGCCTTTTGTAATACAGTCGTTTGTGGTTGTGGCATCATGGTAGGGTGGGCTAGAACAGGTTGCTGTGGGCCTCTGGCTGTCTGTGGGAGGACAGCACACTGGGGAAGCAAATGGGGCTGGGCAATGATGGATGGCTGTAGATGGGGGGGCTTCTGGAAGGAGGGCTGGGCCTGGATATGGGCCGTGATAGGGGCCTGTTTTATGGGTAGCTGAGGCCTCATCTGGATATGAACTGGCTGAACTGTAGCTTTGGTGGCCACGGGGCATACAGTCAGTTGTTGCATTGTCTGGCCAGTGGTGCTAATCTCTGGGGCGGGTAGATTCTGGCAGACTGGCTGCACTGTGTTCCCTGCCAGCTGTAGTGTGGTCCACGTGGTCTGCGTGCTGCCTGCTGCCTCCGCCCTCAGCAGGCCTGAGTTGGAGGGGGTGGTGGTGTAGCTCTGACTCCTGGTCCCAGCCCCCGGCTGGGTGTTTAACTGGGTGGAGATTTCCGAGACGAGAGCTCTGGATGTAGTCACAACCTGAGGGAGGGCTGTAAGGCTAGGGACAAAGTGATAAGGGAGGTGGGTGGCTAGGCTGGATGCTGCAGTCAGACTAGGGGCTGGGGTGGTGGGCTGGGGCAGGGCTGTGGTGCCGGTGGGCAGAGGACAGAGGCCCTGGACGGTGATGTAAGAATGCGGATGATGGAGGATGACGTCGCAGGACGGCTGGATGAAGACGGCCTCCTCTTGCTGTTTCCCAGCGCCGGGCTCTTTCCCCACAGCACACATCGTGTTCCCGTTAGGGTAGACGATGATCCCTTTGGAGGGCTGGTGGTTGGGCGTCACCTTGGCAACCTTGGCGCAACGCATCTTGCCCTTCCAGTGGATGCTGGGGTCATCCAGGAAGTTGATGTCGTGGGCTTTGAGCAGCTCGATGTAGTGGCCGCTCTCCTTCCTCAGCTCCTCCAGTTGCCGTCGGAGACGCCGGATCTCCTCAGCTACGCGGAGAAAGAGACATTTAGTCATTTAGCAGACGCTCTTATCCAGAGCGACTTACAGTAAGCACAGGGACATTCCCCCCGAGGCAAGTAGGGTGAAGTGCCTTGCCCAAGGACACAACATAATTTTGCACTGCCGGGAATCGAACCAGCAACCTTCTGATTACTAGCCCGACTCCCTAACCGCTCAGCCATCTGACCAGAGATCAGAGATGCTCACAGACATAACACACAAACGTTGGAGAATAATGAGTAAAAGACACAGTGTCCACTGAGGACTACGGAAAAATTATTCTTACCTTGACCTTTGTCTCCTCCTTCAAGGAGCATTGCATCGTTTTGTTTCTTGAGCTCAGTAATGAAACGGAAGGCCTCATCGAGGATCATGTTCTTGCTCTGATGAGACAGGACAAATGAGTGTGTGTTATGTATTTTAAACATGTGTGTGTGTGCATGTATGTGTGTGTACAGTGTATGCTATTTATGTTCTTGAATAAGACAGGCCTACCTGTTTCAGTGCCTGAGAGCATGGGAGAAGATTCCCAATGCGGTTAATACCAGCATTGATCTTCTCTTTTCTCTTTTTCTCAACTACAGGATAAAACGTTGAGAAGAATGCACCTTAATAAACATGACTGGAATGAGCAGAAAAAGAGTGACTGACAGCAAACTGACAGGATCTTACCGGCATTGTGAATTTCTTTATTTTTTCTTCTTCTGCAAAAGAAGGTCATGGGGTAAATCATATTGTATGTCAAACATGGGGGGGGGGGAAGCTATAACAACACATTTATTCTCAGTCCTATGCTCTTTAGTCACACCTGCGCACATGGACCAGTAACCAATGATCAGTCTTACCTAGGTTTATGGCCAAGGTCCTGGGCTTCAGTCATTTCTGGCATCCTGCTTTACACAGCTGCCTGTTTGATAAGCAACAGTAACCACTATCGAAGACAGACACTCAAATCTCTGCCATGACTAACCTACAACAAAAGCATAGACGTCGTTAGAACTATATATTGAGCAGTATTTTTTGGGAAGTTTGACACTTATGGAAAACCACAACATTTCAAAACAAAAGCAAATAATGACCACACGCCAGCACAGCTCTCAAGCCAAGGCAACCATGCGATTACACTGATGCAGTAGTTTGCTAACGTTGACGGGCTAGTTGGCTAGCTTTAGGTTCTCAACCCGATAATATTTTTTAAAAGACATCACAATATCGTAAACCATTATAATAGAAAAACTACACTGTATTGTCACTACGATGCCTTTTCTCTCCGTGACAAAACGGGGACCATTTGAACCAGTTTGCCTGCCAGTCAGTTAGCTTTCTGGCTAGTTGACGCTAACAACAGACAGATTGCTAGCTCCTAGCTCGATAAGGAGGCTAGACTTGACCAAAACATTGCGACTAAAAACCCGTTTGTAAAGACAACAAGTCTTACGTATCACTGTGATTGGAAGACATGCATAGACGAATACGAACAGCTTGCCGTGTTCACCTGTAGTTTCCACATTTCGGGGTCCTTGCCTTGTCTATGTCAAAAGTTTGGGATTTCCTTTGCTATTCTCTGCCCTCTCACAACCCAACGTTAGTAGCAGTTAAGAGAAAGAGGCGTGAGCAAAAGGAAACAACCAATAGTAGACAAGAATTTGTCGCTTTCAGTCTATCAAACTTGCTACTGTAACAGCAGGAGTTAAGTGTTTTTAGCGTATATAAAAGTCAGAGCTCTACTGTAGTTAGCCTACGACTCGTTATACTAACCAAACACTGCAAATTGAGTTGAAACATTTTTGTCATTTTGCCATCTAAGACTTTCACATTTTGTTACATAACAAAAGGGAATGTATCGCAATCAATAATAAAACCTTGCCACACAAAACAAGAGCCATTAAGGAGGCAGGTTACATTAAATGATGGATGAATGAAACTCATAACAAAAGGACTGCAAATAGTAATTATTTTATTAGAGGTTAAAAAGTCTTACAATATAGAGCTTCAGAAAAGATAAAATTCTTCAAAAGAAAGGGGGGGGGGGGGGGGGGGACATGCTTTTATTCTATAATGGAGAGGGCCCTCTCCTGGCATGCTGCGGATCAAGGCTTCCCCTGGGTGTCATGTTCTGTTTGAAGACCCGACTCAGCTTCTAACACTGAACACTACCACCTTCTAACTATTGACATCTTCACATGGTAATGAGAGACATTAGCAGTTTTCCAGTGTACGGATCAGACTGGTCTGGATGAGAATTCTGAATGAGCGCTTAAGTTGTAACGTTAAACACACACATCCAAACAGACACCCAAATTCCCTCATGCACAAATAGAGCAGAGGTGTCTCTATTCTTTTTACACAGGAAGCCAATAAGAGAAAAAGAGACAAGCAAAGGCTGTTACTTTACAATCCTACTGGCACTTATTAAAAAAGTATTATGTCAACAGTCGTTACAGCTTAGCCAGTCCCCTACATGTGATTTCTTTCCCATCAGCCCACCTGGAAATGACCGTGGTCTGACTTGTAGGACCTGTAACAAACCCAGAAGAAGCCTCGAGCCATTTGGCATCTCCATATAAAATAAACAAAACAAAACTATAGGGGCATTAAATTAATGGGTTCAGAAACAAAACCGTTCAGAAACCACTCCCCAAATTTCTGCTCACCTTGAAACCGTTCCAACGTTTCCCATGCCCACTGAGCCGAGGGCACAGTTCTCCACTCCCCCTCTAGACTGGCGTCAGACGATGACATCATGAGGGGGAAGGGGGGCATTGCATCACACTTAGCATATTGCCAACGCCTGAAGCAGAACCAAAAGTCTCATCCACCAGTAGAATTCGTTCTGTAAGTCCCTGCGCACAGGTGAGGAGGGAATGAAGTTGAGTGTTCCGCATGTCACTATGAGAACTCGAAGCATCATTCCAAGGTTGCCAGCTTGTGAGTCTTAACAGCCAAGGCTTTGTTCCAGATTCATTCCAAAAGAGCTTTTTGTCCAAACATAGAAGATATCTCTCTCACCTTTACAACCGCTTTAAGACAACTCAAAACACTCAAACAGTATGATTTGAAAACCCAGACCCCTCCCCCCCACCCACCACCATGTCTGCAGATTCTTCTACAGGAACCTCTCTGAACTCTGAACATTGTGTCATTTTCAAATCTCTAAATAAAGACACAGGGGAAATAGAAGACGATGCAAAATTATGGGGAAATGTTTTCGCTAAATAAACGTAGTCATGTTTTTTTTTTTTTTTTGTCATTTAAATTTGTTTTTCTTTTTTAAGTCTTTTGAAGAAAAGTTGTGAATGTTCCGCCCCCTGTGGCATCTGTCACAGTTCCGTTTTTGGAGGAGATTTGGGCCCGACCGTTGCTCTTTCTGGCGACCGTGCTCTTTCCGGCGGCTGTGCCCCTACTCTGCCTTCTGCAGCTCTCCCCCAGGGGGCGCACAAGGGCTACGCAGGCTCTTCTGCAGGACGTGGGCGTCTGCTGGCTCTATCCTCTTGTAGTAGTTCTTTTTCGTTTCAATGATCTCAAAGCCAAATTTCTGATAGAAATCGATGGCTGACTCGTTGCTGATCTGCACGTGACTGTTGACAGAGAAGAAAAAAACGTTAGATAATAATTGTTTCAAAACCCTTACGGGATTGGTGGATCTATCTCATTGTAACAAGCATTTTTGTCAATGAATATACTTTGAGGAAAACTCCTCAGTGCTTTTGCAGGGATGGAAACTTACAGATAAATGTTGTCAAACGTGCCATCCTTCTCACAGATGTTCAGCACATGGTTCAGCATCTTTGTTCCTAAGCAAAACCATGACAGGGAAGGATTTTATTTCAATGAGTTCAATGAGTTCGATGTCCCATTCGCCTAAGCAGTCTGTAGCAATAATTTGAAGCACTAGCCACAGCCACTGGCGAGCATTCAAAGTCATACCTATGCCTAGCCTGCGGTAAGGTGCTAGGCAGCCAAGTGTCATGATGTACAGTCTCTTCTGGTTCTGAGAGTGGTCCACTCTGCAGCACACAGCTCCCACTGCAATGTCATTGAAGTATGCTGCGTGACAGAGAAATACAAACTTTCATTAGTGACATATACACTATTAAATGGGGCGCACATGGTGGGTAATGCAATGGGAAAAGCACTGAGCTTTTTAAGTAAACAGCAGGAAAGGGTTAGACATTAGAGATCCTTTTTGTTGTTGTGAGACGAGTACAGATATTTTCGGTTCAGTATGAAACCGTGGCAAGACAAGTGGGGTAAGACTTAGCAGGGTATGACTTGATGTACACACTTGAATACATGGTTAGACTTTTAAATGTTTATTAATAACGCTCTACGTCAGATGTAGGCTAGATGAGTGAAACTTCTTACCTAGCTTGGCCAGCTCTCCTACTTCCAGCACGTCTTTGTAGAACTTGTCGTTGTAGCTTACAGGGAAGATGACCTGGTTGAGGCGTTTCAGTTGTTTGATGTTGTGAGGTGTAACATCCCCCAGCTCGATCCGGCTACTGGAACAAGAGCAAAACGGTCAAACAGCCGGAAAGACTACAGGGATGCCAACTGTGTCACAAACATGTGCAGTTTAACCTGACACAAACCAAAGACTCAGCTAATAGACAAAAGGCATCTGTAACATACAATAAGCAACATCAATTCTACAGATGATAAAAAGGTATGATCTGATCTAACAATCTATTGATCGATATTTTTATCGATATTTTTTATATTGATTTGCCCGTAAATCTGAGGTCTTGAGTCTGCCTTGATGGCATGGTTCCCCTGGGTAACAGACTACTCTGTCAGTTCTCCAACTGTCTGTGTGCCATCTGGACATATTTGGAAGTCTCAGCCAGCCCAAATGAACTGACAGCTGCAGCCCTGGTTCCCTCCCTGCAACTGCAAACTGAGGACACAGACAAGCACCACAATGCCCAGACTACTAGAAGTGTGCCACTTAAACACTTCAAATGATAAAGGGAAAGATTCCGGTTCTGTTGAACAAGCCAGACACACTCCAAGAGTATCGCTTGTTTGTGTTGTGTTCAGATATGATCACGATGTCTAAGGGACAGTGTGACGTTGTTGACGCGGAGGATGGCTTTTTCCTCCACTTGTCCTCAGAGGTTGCGAAGGACCACACGACGTATTTATAGTGACTCCACATGCTAAACTTCTACTTCGCAACAACAGCTGCGGATCACGTGTATCGGCCGGGTAGTTCTGCCAGAGATCGGAGTAGTGTGACAGCACAGAACTGGCTGAAAACATTCGACTTCAATCTCTCAGACATCTGCATTCTGAATCTGGCAGTGATTTGTTCTGTGGATAGGGTTGCTAACTAGTGATCTGACAGCTGCTATGGCTAGTCAGCTTCGACGTGTCTATCAGCAGATAAACTTGACTATCCTGACACTCGCAAGCTTACTAGTAACGTACAGCCAAAAGGATACTAGCTAGCTCTAGTTATTGCTAGCGTTAACTTATAAACCATTTAAATGAGTGCTTGTATCGTAAGCTAACTCGTTAGCTTAGTGTCGGCCTCTTCCACTGGATATGACAATTAGCTCGCTACCTGACAAACAAAAAAAATGCAGGAATACTGACAATGGTCATAAAAGCTAGCTAACGTTGGCAGCTACAGTAGCTAACCATGAGTCGGCGATGCCCATTTCTGAGACCGGCACTTGCATGCAGTACAGCCAATCATAAAGTTAGCTGCTAATAAACCAGCTACATGATTTATAGCTAAGCTCACATCATTGGCTAACATAAGCTCGCTAAAGCGTAACTACAAGCAAACTATATCAAAGCTAGTATGGAACACGAGCCACCTATCTATTAGCTGATTATTCGAAAAGGGCTGACTGGTCTGAGAGTCTTAATACTGTCGTTGTGTGATTGGTTTTCGTAACCGCGCAAATGGCTTAGTTAGCTAGCTAGCTAGCATGTTAGCAAGCATTGCAACCACCTTCACCAGCCCCCCTGGCTGTCCTGTTGAAAAAAGAGGCAAGAAAAACTTTACTCGTGCTTACTACTCAGACATGACTCCAATTGGCTTTACTCACCCTTTCATTGTAAACTGCTTTTATTCCTTAGTTTCGATGTGATTAAAGTTCTGAGTAGTTATAGGTTTGGGTGGTGAAATTTTGACAGAGTTTGGGTCGGGGTTGCCTCCCGTTCTACCCTCCACATGTAGCTACGCTGCTAGCTTAGTTTAGCCACCACACTCCTTCCACCGCCGTGGTGTCAACTCTGACCCCGCATGCGCACTTGCGCAATACCGCACAACAGGATATTTTAAATCCAGACATATATTTTGCCAGTTTATGACTTTAACAAATAATGTATTTCATTTCCATGTTTTTATTTTATTTCACGCACATATATATGTGTAATGACGATATAGACATCGTCATTCGACTACATTCGATCAAGTGAGCTGCCATTTTGGCTCAAGAGTCCGGGCAAGATATTGCAGTAAAATTATGTTCAACTTTTCCAAACACAAAAACAGACGCTGTATAAGCAAGTCTAAAACTTGGCAGATTTACTTGCTATTGAGTTGTATATCAAAGCTGCAATATAATTTGTTACAAACCAGCATCATGTAATTCTATTAAATAATGAGACTGAAGTCGAATATCCAGTAACAGTTAAACTTCTCAATGCACATCTTTGCCACAAGCCTGAGCCAAAATGGACGCAGTTGCATTTGGGAAAGCTCGGTCTGTAAAAACTACGACTGAATGAAGTCAGCTGATCTTTGCTTTCGCATCGCCTCTCATTTCTTCCAGGCAGAGGACCGCGATACTGGATCTACCTTTTCGCTTCGATAAGGTAGTCTGTTTCTTTTTAATTCATTCAATGTAATGTTTTTTTAGATAGGTATACGTTCTTACTGTATTCAGTCAATATGCATCAAAATGGCACTGCCTGAAATTCTGACAGATGACCTCAGCTTGCGCAAACTGTCAAGATTAAACCTGCGTATGACTATAGTTGGCTAAATAATGCAAATGTATTTACAGTTCTTTGTGTAATCCCATGGTGGTGTTTTGTTTACAGTCAAGTATGGAAATGTATAACGTGAAATATACTGCGCCAATTTGGATGAAATGTTGTTCCATTTTGAGATCGTCTGCACCGGGCAGTGTTGATCGCTGTTTCAAAATGTACATTTGTAGAAAAGGGTTTGCGTGTGCAGGTCTTTAACGGGATTATAACTTCCAGTATAGGCCCTACATGTTATATTGTGTATTCTCTAAAAAGATTTAGGCTTTTTTACATGCAAGCGAATGTATTTAGCTAGCTAGCTATCCTGTATGTGGCGCGTGAGTATTCACGCTCTGAAGATGACGGTCATGTGATCACTGTGGCCTAAGCTTGAAGATAATGCTGTTTTTATTTAATCGATATCAGTATCAAGGTGCCTTAGTCATTAGCTCACGTAGCCACAAATATGTGAGTAGTTTTCTTTTAGAACCGTGATGCGGTTAGAGGTAATATTAATTAGCCAAACAATGTAACACCTATGTGTAGAATAACGTGAACCTGCCTCTTTATGACCTCCACGAAACATTTCAGGGGGCAGGATCCGTGGCCTCGAGGATCCTTATGGAAGTGCTTAACAGTCTCGAGGTTTTCCCTTCACAGATGTGTAATGTTAAAGGGAACTGATAGGGACAATCCTTTGGACTGTGCATCATCTTTATCTATGGCTGCAGGTTAATTGGCATAGAAGACAAACAAGACCGTTGATTTACTAATTTCACTTAACAGTAAATACTATTATACTGGCTACACAGAGTATATTATGCTGCTTATTTATTTGTCATATATACATTTAGCTTTGGCTTCAATCTCACACATGGCTAACTAATAGGGCTACTCATGCGTCTGTGACTGTGTGACTTCCCAATCTTACCACACACCATATTTTCCACTTCCTTAAATCAACTCCATATAGCCCAGCCCATCATGTGCCTGGATCATGTGATGGGCTGCCTTGAGTTGGCTGAACTATGTCCACATTCATTCTTTGGCTATGCCCAATTCATAATCCATCGAAGTGTTATTCTTTTTTAGTTAGAATTAGACCTAGGAATAAAATAATGGGTAGACCCAGATAGCAGTTATGTTGCATTCATCCTGACCTCAGAATGGGATGTGTGTGTGTGTGTGTCCTGGGTTTAGACAACTCTTTACATGACACATACAGCAATATAGCATTAGGTGCCAAATACACAAATGGATCAGAGCTATTTAAGAAACGTATAATTATAGAAAATAGAATAAATAATAAAGAGATATTGTATGGTTTTATTTGTCCTGCTCTAAACACTTGTCCTGGGTCCCTAGAGATCTGAGGCAGGTGTCTGTGATTTCATCATAGTTTGGCCAGTTTATCACGAAGAGAAAAGCCTTCGATCACCAGGAAGAACAAAAAAAGCAAACAGTAGAATAGCTACACGTGTTTGGTTCTGTGTGTCAGCTCTGTTTGTATATGCGTAATTTTAAGGTTGTCTAAATACGTCAACCTTCAAATACGTGTAAGAGACTCATCGACGAGGGCTGTTAAACGCCAGCCTGGAGCAGAACAGGAGATCACCCTGGGGGGGAACAACCTGAAGCTGTAGCTGTGGTCTTCAGCGTCTGCAGAGTCTCTGCAGTCTGATGCTGCTGCCTCAGACGTGTCACGACTGTCGGCTGCGTGTGCGCAGTTGTCTTTTTTAGACCGGGGGTGGGGTTTGGCCTAGTCATCATTGGATGTGAGGGAGAAAGACAATGAGAGAGAGAGGTAGAGAGAGCGGTAGAGAGAGAGAGAGAGAGAGAGACAGAGCTAGACGGAGAGAGAGCAGTAGAGAGAGAGCTAGAGAGAGCTAAAGAGAGAGAGAGAGGTAGAGAGAGCGGTAGAGAGAGAGAGACAGAGAGCTAGACGGAGAGAGAGCAGTAGAGAGAGAGAGAGAGCTAGAGAGAGCTAGAGAGAGAGAGAGATAAGGCGAGAGAGACGGAGAGAGATGCATGTGAGCCTGGCTGGTGTGTGATGGAGGATAAGCACAGCAGGGACGCTTGCCGGGGATCCCCTCGCTAATGTTAGCATACGGCTGCATCGAACCCTGCGGTTCACCAGCGTGAAGGATATGAAAGGGGGGAGGGGGAGGGGTGGTAGGGAGGGAGTTAGTGAGTGGAAGTAGAGAGGGAATAAAGAATAGAGGGGAGAGGGTGAGGTGAATAGAGGGATGGGGGGACGTGTTTGCTCTGGTTTATGCAGTCGGACACTGACTGGGAGTCGTCATGTTGGGCTGTAGTTTCAAGGGTAGGATATCACCATAGTTACTGTACAGAGAGTAGAGAGAAGGTGATGTTACCATAGTAACAACATGTTTTAGAGACAGATGGATGTAAAGCCTACATAATCTCTTTGTAAATACTTGTGCTGATGCAATTTAGCCTTGGTAGAATATGTAAGTTTGGGAGAAATTAAAGGTTGCAAGATCAAGTAATTGGTGTGTGAATGTATGTGTGGGATTGTGTAAGGGCAAGTTCATTGACCCAGTAATGACAAGGTCAATAATGTCCCCTGGATGTTCCATATGAAGTGAGCCATGAAAACATTAATCAATCAGTGTGTAGATGGGGTGCCAAACTCAATGGTTGTGTCTGGAGTATCTCAAATAAAAAGTTTGCAGAGACTGATTTCTGCATTCTCCTCTCAGTCAGTTGTAGTCTGTTAGGATGGACATGTCCAAGCTGCCGAAGATCCGGGATGAAGAAAGGGAGAGCGAGTTTGGATACGTCCATGGAGTCTCCGGCCCAGGTCAGGACATTACTTCTTAACCTGTCACCTAGCTACACGTAACTAACTAAACACTTGAATGCATAAATGTGAAAAGTATTTAAATTGATCACTTTCTGAGGAAAAACAAACTGCAACCAACTGCCGTCACATTTTCAGTTTCATGTAATCTGTCGGCCGAGGTGACAGTTCATAATGTATATTATATATTCACTTTTCTGTGGCCTCTCAATACGACCTGACCTCTAGTGGTGACTGCCACGGCGATGGCGGGGGCGGCCATGTACGAGCTGGTGAGAGTGGGCCACAGTGAGCTGGTGGGAGAGATCATCCGTCTGGAGGGAGACATGGCCACCATCCAGGTCTACGAAGAGACCTGTATCCTTCTGAGCCTGACCGGCCTACAGCCTGCTACATCTCGTGTGTGTCTGTTCTGACCGGCCTACAGCCTGCTACATCTCAGTGTGTGTCTGTTCTGACCGGCCTACAGCCTGCTACATCTCATGTGTGTCTGTTCTGACCGGCCTACAGCCTGCTACATCTCATGTGTGTCTGTTCTGACCGGCCTACAGCCTGCTACATCTCGTGTGTGTCTGCACTGACCGGCCTACAGCCTGCTACATCTCATGTGTGTCTGTTCTGACCGGCCTACAGCCTGCTACATCTCATGTGTGTCTGTTCTGACCGGCCTACAGCCTGATACATCTCATGTGTGTCTGTTCCCGCTACTCTGAGGGCCTCTCATGTAGACGACTTCATCTGTATACATGAACAAAATCCCACACGTAGCTGAACTGCTTAACAACGCACAGTTTGTATATGTGCGCTCGCACACGCTGTCTTGTCAGTTGACATTCCTGAGCCCCCGTCACAGCGGGCGTGTCCGTGGGGGACCCTGTGCTGCGGACTGGAAAGCCCCTGTCTGTGGAACTGGGTCCGGGCATCATGGGCTCCATCTTCGACGGTATCCAGCGCCCCCTGAAGGACATCAACGACCTCACACAGAGCATCTACATCCCTCGTGGAGTCAACATCGGGGCCCTCAACCGAGACCTCAAGTGGGACTTCTCTCCCGGCAAGAGCCTACGAGTAAGCGCTCGTGTGTGTGTGTGTGTGTGTGTCGTTGTAGATTTATGGACCCACTCACCCCTGAAAACCAGACTTCAATACATTTTTCCCCATCCTTTTTTCTTCTTCTTCTTCTGCTTGTTGTAGGTTGGCAGTCACATCACAGGGGGAGATATCTATGGGACGGTGTTTGAGAACTCCCTCATCAAGCACAAGCTCATGCTGCCTCCACGGAACAGGGGCACCGTCACCTACGTGGCCCCCCCTGGCAACTATGACGTCTCTGTGAGTCCGTCCTGTCTCCGTGCCTCACCTCAAGCCGCTGCTGCACTCTCACTGGTCACACCTCGGTACAAGTTGTATTAGTAATAGCTGTGTTGGAAGTGGGTTATATTGAAGGCACATTGTGTGTGTGTGTGTGTCAGGATGTGGTGCTGGAGCTGGAGTTTGAGGGCCTCAAGGAGAAGTTCACCATGGTTCAGGTGTGGCCTGTGAGACAGGTGCGTCCTGTAACAGAGAAGCTTCCTGCCAATCACCCCCTGCTGACCGGCCAGAGGGTCCTGGATGCACTCTTTCCGTGAGTGTCTCTCTCTCTGTCTCTCTCTCTGTGTCTCTCGCTCTCTCTTTCTGTCTCTCTCTGTCTCTCTCTGTCTCTCTCTCTGTCTCTCTTGCTCTCTCTGTGTCTCTCTCTCTCTTTCTGTCTCTCTTCCTCTCTCTCTCTGCTCTCCATAATTCAATATCTCATCCATCCATCTCTCTCTCGTTCTGTTCCCCTCTCTCCAGGTGTGTGCAGGGAGGAACCACCGCTATCCCAGGAGCCTTTGGGTGTGGTAAAACTGTCATCTCCCAGTCCCTGTCCAAGTACTCCAACAGTGATGTCATCATCTACGTGGGCTGCGGGGAACGTGGTAACGAGATGTCGGAAGTGCTGCGAGACTTCCCTGAGGTGGGCGGCCTTTCTGTTTCGGCAGTTGAGGATGACAGACGATGTTTGTGTCCGTAGCTGACTGGCTCACGATCCATATAGATACGTCTTCATCTCCAGTCAGAAGTTCGTTGTGATTGACTGTGTGTTTGTGTCCGTAGCTGACCATGGAGGTGGACGGGAAGACTGAGAGCATTATGAAGAGAACTGCGCTGGTGGCCAACACCTCCAACATGCCCGTGGCTGCCAGAGAGGCCTCCATCTACACAGGTCGCTAGCTGCCAGTGGCGTATACCTATACTAACCAATCACATTGAAGAGCACATCTTCTAACCAATCAAACCTTAAAGACATCATCGTAGATGCTCATCCATGGATGTGTGTGCCTGTGTGTTTGTGCAGGCATCACGCTGTCTGAGTACTTCCGGGACATGGGCTACCACGTGAGCATGATGGCTGACTCCACGTCTCGATGGGCCGAGGCTCTCAGGGAGATCTCAGGACGACTGGCAGAGATGCCGGCCGGTGAGTGGGCCCCCTACTGGAGCACGACCGCATAGCACCCAGTTCTGGAAAACATTTACGACTTCTCTCGGTGGGAAAGCTTGTGAAAGAATGTTGTGTGTTTTGTTTGTGTGTGTGTTTACAGACAGCGGTTATCCTGCCTACCTGGGGGCCCGCCTGGCTTCCTTCTACGAGCGTGCCGGGAGAGTGAAGTGTCTGGGCAACCCTGAGAGAGAGGGCAGCGTCAGCATCGTGGGAGCGTAAGTACACCTCTCGTCCACAAGGGGGAGCCAGAGCTCTCTCTGTGACCCATCAGGCACCCGACACTGGAAGATATGCAAACGTGTTTCAGAATCAGAATCAGCTTTATTCGCCATGCAAGTTGGCACAAACAAGGCATTTACAATGGCAGGAAGGTGCATACGGTTTGTGTGTGTTCCTCCTCAGTGTGTCGCCCCCTGGTGGTGACTTCTCCGACCCTGTCACCTCAGCCACCCTGGGTATCGTACAGGTGAGCCTTCCTCTGACTCCGGCTCCCACAGCTCATTATGCTTTCAGACGGACACAGGAACATCTTGCTCAAGGACGCTTGATGTTATATCTTGACCTGTAACTCTCTCTCTCCTGCTCAGGTGTTCTGGGGTCTGGATAAGAAGCTGGCCCAGAGGAAGCACTTCCCCTCAGTCAACTGGCTGATCAGCTACAGCAAGTACACCCGCGCTCTGGACGAGTACTACGACAAGCACTTCCCTGAGTTTGTGCCGCTGCGCACCAAGGCCAAGGAGATCCTGCAGGAAGAGGAGGACCTGGCTGAAATCGTACAGCTGGTCGGCAAGGTAAACGGAAAAGGCGGGAGAAATTGCTAGCAACGACGCTTTAGTCTGTCCTGATTTTTGGACGTTTTTGGGGGAGGGGGTTGGTGTTTATGATGGACATTTTTGGAGCTCAGATGTTTCTCGCTCCTTCGTTGTCTTGGTAACAGGCTTCGCTGGCAGAGACGGATAAGATCACCCTTGAGGTGGCCAAGCTGCTCAAAGATGACTTCCTGCAACAGAACGGTTACACTCCTTACGACAGGTGACCACACACACACACCTTCACACACAGATTCACACACAAACTAGAGAAGTAACTCTAACTCCACCCCAACGGCCTCCCACAGGTTCTGCCCCTTCTATAAGACCGTGGGCATCCTGTCCAACACCATCGCCTTCTACGACATGGCCCGGCACGCGGTGGAGACCACAGCCCAGAGCGACAACAAGATCACCTGGGCCATGATCCGTGAGCACATGGGGGAGATCCTCTACAAGCTGAGCTCCATGAAGTTCAAGGTTTGTTTTGCTTTGGGTTTTTTTTCTTCTGTTTCTGTTTTCTTTGGTCCATTCAGTTCCGTATGTCTCTGTGACTGTTTGACTTGTGTTTTCAATGCTACGGACATCTTCAATGTAGAGCTTGTGTTTTGTTTTTTGTGTGCCATTTTTGTCACTGTTGGGGGGGGAGGTGGAATGAAAATTCTAAAAATGGAAATAATAAAAGGACAATATGTATCCAAGACAAAATTCCACAAAAATACAGACTAAACGTCATCTTATTGCCCTCTCACCTACATGTTTTGTGTGATTGTACCACTTTTTCCATGCATTACAGGACCCAGTGAAGGACGGCGAGACCAAGATCAAGGCAGAATACGCCCAACTTCTGGAAGACATGCAGAACTCCTTCCGTACCCTGGAGGAATAAGCATTCAACCCTCAACGTTTACCTTTGACCCTTGACCCCAGGGGGCAGTGCATGTCAATGTCACCCCCCTCTTTCTCTCTCTGTAATCTCTCCTTCACCGCAGACTCACATTCCACTTCTGAATGTTGGTGTGTGTGTGTGTGTGTGTGTGTGTGTAGGGATGGATGGATAAAGGGATGCTCTGTGTTCATGTTTTATGTTAACTCCAGTACTTGGACATACTCACCCTAGTAGGTAGAACTTGATGTGTGAGAGATGTCATCGACCCCCTCCACTGCCACCATCCTGTTTACCACCTCATCTCTGCCCCTAGCTGTGTATCGGAAAACTTCAGTTGATGTAATTATCGTTAATCTTCCCTCTGTACAGAAGATTGTTGAAGAAACTTGATGAAAAAAAAAAAGAGTGACTATATTTATTGCAAGCGTTTGACATGAGCGCCTTTTTTGTTGTGTGTTTTTTCTTATGATTATGTTCTAGTCTGTGCTGTCAGTGTTCTTGCTGTGTGTGTAAGGGTTAGGGTTTTCCCTGATTGCTCACTGCTCATGTGATAGTGTTTTGAGTCTCAAAGAATAAAATGTTGGAAAAAAAAACCCTCCCTGCTTGTCATCCTAACACACATGAAAGAGATGGAGATGGGGTCAAAGATGTTTGTTCTTGTGGCGCTGGATGAACTGGTCTTACTTCCTGTCAAACATACATCTGTGGAATCTCAGGCCTCAATGCCAAGCCTTTCTCTCTGCTCTCAGAGTGCTTACATGGCCTCGGAAATAATCGTAGTCAATCTACAATTTAAACCTGTAATTCCTCTACGTTGTCATTTTTGGTTGATCGCCGACTCATTAATGAACATACTGTAAAGATTGACGTTCACCTGGATGAGAACCCAGAGGTATGACGTATCGATCGAGAGGCTGTATTTTTAGACTCGCTAGTCTGCTATCAGTTAAAGTATGCAAATGCTAATAGGGTGAACACAGGCCCAATGACAACAGCTTTAAAGGTATGCAGCTCCCATATTAACAAACTGGTTCCCCTTGTGACGCTTGTTACCAGGTGAACGGAAAGGTAGTTCCACTAATTAGACCGCAGTTTATGTGATGCAAGTCATCGAAGGAACTGGATCTGAATCGAGCGCATGATTTCAGAAATGTGTCATCCAAGACTCAACTAGAATTTGCAGAAAATACCCATCTCAGGTCTGGTCCTCACCTGGGTGAAACAAAAGGTATGTTTTCATAGAACATTTATACCACAATGAACATGATGTGAAACCTTATCACGCGGAACCAAGTTAGTCTGTCGAGGTGACATTTTAGCCACAGGGTCGCCCTCCGTGACCTTTGCCAGCTATTTGCGCAACGAACCGATCATCTTTATGCAGCGGTGGCTATACCGATTATACCCACTATAATAGGCTACATAACATGTTGTTTATAATATGTTTGACACGTCAAGTCTACGTTAAAGCATCAACTAGTAAAATAAAACTGTTTTTGTTTTGGTCAATTTATCGTGTAGTTGTAGATTCAACAATGGTCAAATGTTTGCCCGTCTCACGTGCATATTCTCGGGACATAGAATAAAGTGAATGCATTCACTGAATGAGTGAATGCATGAGTTTTGAGCTTAGTTGTTTGCAAAGTCATTGGCCCAACCATGGCTAGAGCCCCTGAATCTTTTAGGTAAAAATATGTATTGTCATTTTCAGAAAATATAACATTATGATTCTAACGTAATGTTGGTATTACATAAAGCTCCAAAACTATTTTGCGCTCAAATTAATGGCAACATATTTCGCTCGCGTGCTACCTGTGGAAGTCCGTCTCTGCTCAGATAAAAAACTTGACTAGGTACTAGGTGGCTAAGACCCTAATGTTTACAACGTGTACATGCTTTAACAACAAGTCACTTCACATTCAGTGAATTGTCTTGTATATGATACTCGATGGGAGTTGCCTTGGCTATAGTTTCTCCTGGGTAGCAGGGCAGGATAAACCCGTTTGTACCTAATGCGGTGGGGTTTGCCATTTTGCTCCTAAGCATCCGTTGGTGACACTTGTAGCTAGAGCTATAGAAGACAGACACATAGCCAAAAACAATGACACTGAAATGATGCAGGACCCTTTACCCTGTTGTAGTATGCCCTAGGTCTGTATGTGCACCTTAGCCAACCAGACAGCATGTTTGGAGTGGCCAAAAAACAGCATCCTTACATGGATATAACTGTAATTTGTCATCTGATATCTTCCAATACAGCCTGTGTTGAAGTTGAAGCCGCGGAAATGGACCAAGTTTCCAGAACAGGAATTGGAAGTGATTTCACAGACGAGACTGCATCTATAGGGGATTTCAGATCGAGCTCCGATGAAGATGAGGTCAAATGTCTTTCTGTTCCATCTATCAGATATTCGCAAACATACTCACAAACTATTTGAAGTAAACACAGCGTCTCTTAAACTTACACTGATTTACTCCTTTGCTTTTATTAACACACCCAAAACTCACACACATCTAATCTTTGCTGCCCCCTAGTGGAGTCCACATAAGCAGTTACTCTGCAGCACATGTTGAAAGTATTTCATCGCATCCAGGTTGAAACACTCAAACACTCAAACATCATTAAGATTCTGTCGTTTTTTTGTTGAACATTTGCTTGAATCCAGATTCTCAACATTATATTATCTTATTTGGGATATAGATGTTAGAATTTTCACTGAATATAAAAAAATAATAATGGTTAAAACCCTGCAGGTATCTAATTTATAAATACAAGTTTTGCATTATAGTTGTCCGTTTGTGTTATGTCGACCTGGTCTTCTGAAACTCACACAGAGTTTCTGTGTGTTTGTTGTCTGTCGTCACTCAGGTGTCCGATCCTCAGGGGCAGTGTCTATCGTCTCCCCAGGTCCCGCCCCCTACCTACAAACAGAGGTCTGATGAATTCAAGAAGCTCTTCAAAGAGCTGCAGGAGTCAGAACGACTTCTAGTGGGTCAGTTACCTGGTGGCTCTCAGCACCTTAGAGTAGCTTTCTCCACTCTTTGTGCATTTAAACGCCGGACAGGATATCCTGCCGCTTCCTTACTTTGGTTTCAGTGGATCTGTATCTAAAACTTTGTCTAATCTGTTCCCCAGAATACTCGTGTGCCCTGCAGAGAGACATTCTATTGCAAGGACGGCTTTACCTGTCTGAGAACTACCTCTGCTTCTACAGCAATGTGTTCAGGGGAACAAAGGTGAGAATAAACAGTACAGAGGATGTGGGAGGGAGGGAGGGATCGATGAGCCACTATGAGGAAGTATGTATTCTGAATGGTTGAATACATTCTAAGGTGTGTGTGTGTGTGTCTTCTGGAGAAAGAGTGTGTGTTAGTGTTCTAAATGTGTGCATTTTCTAGAATGTCTGAGTAAACAAAAGCGTGGGTTTTATTAATGATCCTGCTGGTTGTGATCTGTGGCCATGTTATAGATCATGTTAACTCTGAGAAACATAACCTCCATGTTATAGATCATGTTAACTCTGAGAGACATAACCTCCATGTTATAGATCATGTTAACTCTGAGAGACATAACCTCCATGTTATAGATCATGTTAACTCTGAGAGACATAACCTCCATGTTATAGATCATGTTAACTCTGAGAGACATAACCTCCATGTTATAGATCATGTTAACTCTGAGAGACATAACCTCCATGTTATAGATCATGTTAACTCTGAGAGACATAACCTCCATGTTATAGATCATGTTAACTCTGAGAGACATAACCTCCATGTTATAGATCATGTTAACTCTGAGAGACATAACCTCCATGTTATAGATCATGTTAACTCTGAGAGACATAACCTCCATGTTATAGATCATGTTAACTCTGAGGGACATAACCTCCATGTTATAGATCATGTTAACTCTGAGAGACATAACCTCCATGTTATAGATCATGTTAACTCTGAGGGACATAACCTCCATGTTATAGATCATGTTAACTCTGAGAGACATAACCTCCATGTTATAGATCATGTTAACTCTGAGGGACATAACCTCCATGAGCAGAGAGAAGACAGCCAGACTCATTCCTAACGCCATCCAGGTCTGCACCGACACAGAAAAGGTACACCAAACATCAGCTAACTATTCAGGAACTTGTTTGTGTAAGTCACCACAGCTAATTCCTCATTTGTGTAACTCACTTGGCAATAAACCTGATTCTGATACTGTCAAGATTGCCTGTTCAAAAGGGCATCTATACACAAACAAATGTTTTCATTTCTAGATGCTAGGCGTGTCACTTTGATACTAATTAACTTTGTGGGTGTTTTTGGTTTTCCCTGCAGCTGTTCTTTACCTCCTTCTCAGCAAGAGAGAAAAGTTACCAGGCTGTGTTCCGCATGTGGCAGAACACTCTGTTGGACAAGGTAAGGCACTGATCAGATGAGCTGACATGACACTGAATCGAATCCGTGCCAAAAAATCCACCACACCCTGGGAAAATCGCACTTCAGAGCACTTTTCCTGACTTGTGGTGTCGTTCAGGTTTGAGTGTGAGCTGGAACCCATGAATAGTATTGCCTAAGCACATACAATCTAGCTCTCCTGCATTTTTATAGATCAGGTTCAAATATTTGAACAGGAATGGTACTAAAGCTATCAGATCTACAGTAGCATCGCCATAGCAGCCCATCCCTGTAAGATGTTCATCTCAAACGACAACTCTAGCATCCCTATTCTGAGGCCCTAATATTCACAAGGCAGACTGTTCTTTTATTTATTTATTCTGAATTCCATTGCATTGATGAAATGACTTATGCAAAATTGTTGCAACTGCCTGGGTACGTCTTGAGTATCACAACCGGTGCTGTTCCATGTGACCTGTCTTGTGCACCGCTATTAGGACTGTGACTTTACCCTGCTAACTGGTCTTATCTAATCAACCCTAAGTACACATCGTGCTTACATCTGGCTACAGTCCGATTCTGAAAGGCCTTTAGTTCGCGTCTTTCGGACTGAGCAGGACTGTCTAACAGGGTTGAGTAATACGCCTACTGTAGGCTATGTGATACCAGCCTTGACGACTTGGTAATTATACGTAAAGGTTTCATCGTTTTATGATCTCACCGTCGTGATTTGCATGGATATTGCTCTTGACAACCGTGCTAGTAGGCCATGCTCCTAGGACTGTGAGCCTAGGGAATACAGCTATAACGCAAACAACTCCATACGAAAGACTAGTGGCAGTCGGGAAGTTCAATGACCCCCTTCAAGGCGTGACGGGAGAGCTCATTTGCATAAATGTGAAGAGGTGTCAGGCGCGGAGAATAACGTTTTGGTTTCAACAACTGGTATTTTGCTTAAACTTAAATGAAACTTTATTGAATTATAATGTCAGTTTTCGTCACAACTGAATGGGACCCGAGGTATGTTTGCGTATTAGCAGTTACCTGTCTCGATATAAATGGGAGGAGCTCTCTCTAATTGTTGGGGCTGAAACGAAGTTGCATTGGAGGACCGCATGAGGACTTCCTTATTGCAGGTTGTCATAGTTCACAGTCCAGCGAACTCCGAGGGTAGGGAAAAACTGAGGTATTGAGAAAACGAGCACTGAAAAGTAAGTGTACCACACATTTTTTATTTTATTATTATAATATTGTACTGACTAGTACGAAATTTGATAGAAGCAAGTTACTGAGATCACAATTCCCTCCAGCCGTATGTTACTGGATTGAACACATCGTGCCCAAACTGGTTTGTTTTGCTGCTTTTTCTGGCGTTGAATAAGCCACAGACTTAACTGATGATAGCAGAGTGGAGTGGTCAAGCTAACTTGAAAAAAACAAATCTGGTAATATAAATAGAAAGTCTATAGCCTGACTTTCTCGTTGCCTGGTGTAGAGCTAAAAGCTGTTATCGCGGTATTGTTTTTTTGCTCTCGGCAGGTTTGTAGCCTTTAGAAAGCAGGCTCCACGCAGTCGAGTTTGGCGTCGAATGAACTTGTGAGATTTCGGAAAACAAGACATCGTTTGCGAGCACCTGCGCATGGAGTGTTTTTGCGGTTAATCAAAAGTGCCTTTGGCTTCTTTCATAGTTTCTACTGTGCTCTCCTAGCCCCTGACGAGAGGAGAACTGTGGCAGATGGTAAAGCAGCACTATGGAAATGATCTTGGCCTGAGCCATGAAGAGATGGACAGCCTACAAGTAGCGTCAGAATCAACACCACAGCCTAGGTAAGAACAAGCATGCTTAGCCTACTCTGTATGTCTTTGTCTACTGAAATGCCATGCCTGATTTGCCAATATCTCCCTGTGCAGCCTAACCATGAGACCGAGTGTGGAGGAGAACTTAGGCCGTCTGGAGAGAATGCCCTCCATACGTCTACATCAGGTGGAGCAGGAGCCCATCCAGACATCCACCCCCCAGGGAGAGGACATGCCCTTCCCCCTCAGCCCCAACTCTGGCAGCATGGTACAAGCTCCAGTCTGTGTCCGTCCATTTTGTGCGTTCGTGATGACGGCTTCTGATATTGATGGGGGTTTTTTTCTGCGCTTGTGTCTTTCCACGCGTGTCCAGCAGGAAGACTCTCGTGGGGCCAGCCCTTCCCATCAACGCAGCCGCAGTCCGGCGCTAGACAGGCTCGCTCCAGAGAGGGTCTCCAAGCGCTCCTCCCTCTCTTTGGACCTCAATGCCAACCTCGACGGCTTATCTGAGCAAAGCGGGTCAGAGAGCGGTCCTGAGGAGGGTGAGAATCGAACCAACCTGCTGCCTCAGTAAAGCTGTTTTGGAGAGATAGAGGTGGCCTTTAAATTGGCCATTACAATCAATACATATTTCTGTCTTTCTGTTGGTCTCTCTCTCTCTCTCTCTCTCTGTCTCTCTGTCTCTCTGTCTCTCTGTCTCTGTCTGTCTGTCAGACCTTGTAGAGGAGCGAGCGTGTGTGTCGCAGGAGCAGGGCCGGATGTACGTTAACCGGGTCTTCCACTTCAGCGCTGAGAAGATGTTCGAGCTGCTCTTCTCAGACTCTCCGTTCATGCGCAGGTTCATGAAGGCCAGGAAGATCACGAGTGAGTTTAACCTTTCGCCTCCCTCGAGGTATCCTCCCATACTGCTACATAACCCTGGAAAATACCTTGTGTCCAGTCATTGAACAGAAAATCAAGCTGATTCATGAATTACGTAAATCAGATTTTTTTTATTGAAAAGTGCCTTTTTAGTCTTTTTAGTGACCTTAGTCACAGTCAGTTGGTTTGGTAACCTAGGTAACCTCTGTGTGTCGTCTCCAGATTCAAGGCTAAACCCGTGGGAGCAAGAAGCCTCTGGTGCCATGAAGAGGAACCTCAACTACACCATCACCATCAACAACCCTCTGATTGGAAAGTTCTCCACCGCCACAGAGAACCAGGTGTGTGTGTGTGTGTGTGTGTGTGTGTGTGTGTGTGTGTGTGTGTGTGTGTGTGTGTGTGTGTGTGTGTGTGTGTGTGTGTGTGTGTGTGTGTGTGTGTGTGTGTGTGTGTGTGTGTGTGTGTGTGTGTGTGTGTGTGTGTGTGTGTGTGTGTGTGTGTGTGTGTGTGTGTAGGGTTTCTGACTTCAGAGCAGCAGGGATGAGGAGTAGATTTGTTTGCGTGAAAGTACACTTTTGAGTATGATTTGCGGATGTACCCGTGTGTGTTCTAATGAGTGCCCTGCTGGTCAGACCCTTTACAAAGAGTCCAGGGAGGGCCATTACTATCTGGTCAATGCCGAGGTCTACACGCATGACGTGCCGTACCACGACTACTTCTACACACAGAATCGATACTGTATCATTCGCAACTCCAAGCGGAAGTGTCGTCTGAGGTGAGGAACATTTAATTTAATGTTACAGCACATGCTTGCTCGCTGGCTAGCTCTGCGTGTTTATTGTCTAGAAAGGCAGTATATATTTAATTGAGATGTTTTGTATTTAGGATCGACACCGATGTGAAGTACAGGAAGGAACCGTGGAGTTTGGTTAAGTCTTTCATCACCAAGAACTCCTGGAGTGGACTGGAGGATTACTTTAAACACCTGGGTGAGTAGCACAAAGTGGGTGAGATGACATTTTTGTTTGGTACTCTTGAGGTTAATTCTGGGTTACTGTAAGCAACCTGATTCTAAAGGACATCCTTTTCCCCAACAGTTGTTCTAAACATAGAGTTACCCATTAACCAGAGTACTGTTTGTGTACGTCAGTCCTAATGTCTCAATGCACTGCGTGACCGTGGTCTTTGCCGACTCACTCTCACACATTCATTCGTCTGCTCCAACGTGTCTCGTTTGCTCTGTGACGTGGTCAGAGTCGGAGCTGCTGAAGGAGGATGCAGAGCTGAACCAGGCCGGGGGAGATGCTGGGAAGGCTGGAGGTCTCCGGCGGAGGCGGCGGGCATACAGTAGGACCCTGCCCGGGCACATGAAGCCCAGCAAGCAGTACGGGATGGACCCTGATCACCACAGAGAAGGGGGCATGGGTAAGTCTGTTACACTGCCTGTACAGGATTGACTTCATGTAAGTCACCAGGAGATCTAGACTTAATCTGCCTGTGAATCACACACCAACTGGAGGGATCATTCTGGGGATGAAACAGGGCATTTCAAGCATTTGTGTACAGGTTGTTGACCTGGGTCAGTTTTAATGACTGCTCTACTTTGCTGTGTTTCAGGGCCGATGGATATGAAGGATCAACAAAGGTGGAACATTACCACCATTGTTGCTGGGATGAGTGTCATGTAAGTCAACACAATTGGAGCACTTACAAAAGACAGGTTAACACGATCTTGATCTGAGACTTCAGTGCCCAGACAGGTTTATCCACTTGTTCATGTAAACCTGGTGTGTGAGAGGGAGAGAGAGAGAGAAAAAAAAAGAAGACACTTCATACTGAGACAGCAATTTCGCATTATTTGTTGTTGAAATCCTTAATCCCCCCAACAGCTTTTAGACTCTGTTGTTGTGCTGTACTTCAGTGTGTTTTCATAATCTAAGCACAATGTGTCCTGTCGTCCCCTGCAGTCTGCTGATTCTGACCGTACTGAACCTGGGGCTGTTCTTCAAGCTGTGGGCCATGGAGGACGTGGCTCACCGCATGTTCCTCAGCACCAAGAACCGTCTGAGGGAGAGGAGCGAGGCCAGGTAGCCCACCCTCTCTAACCCCTCTGCTGTCCTCTCCTCACCATCTGGGTCAGCTCCAAGGGGGGTGCCCTCCTCAAATGGAATTATGTGCCCCCCCCACCCCATTATTTTAGCAAAACGTTTCCATAACAGCTGTATACAAAATGCCCCCTTGTGGAAACCAAATGCCCCCCCCATCTGATTCATTCTGGAGCCGAGCTTGCTCACAATTCTCCTGTTTTTTTACGTTGTGTCCTTGGGCAAGGCACTTCACCCAACTTGCCTCAGGGGGGAATGTCCCTGTACTTACTGTAAGTCGCTCTGGATAAGAGCGTCTGCTAAATGACAAAAAAAAAATATATATAATTACACAGGTTTTTAAATCAGCGTTCTGTGTGTTGTCTCTGCCTGCTCTGTGCCCCAGTTTGGCTCCAGACTTCGGCGCCAGGCCGCCCACTCCTCACAGGACGAGGGAGGAGAACCAGCTGATGAAAGCCGTCTTACAGGACTCGATCAACCTGTTGGAACAGGTGTGTGCATGTGTCTACCCATATTTGACACAGAAATCTCACCAACACTCATAACGTTCATAATTCAATACTCAAGTGTCCTTAAAATAAAATTTAAAAAAACAGCGCTGTGTCGCTGGGTAAGACCGTGCTAGCTACAGACTGCACTGTTGTCCTTGCCCTACATATGCACTCTGATATTGCTGTGAAAAGATGCTCCAGAATGAGATCTGCATGTGCTTCTCTTAATGCTGACTCTGCTCTCCCTGTCCCCAGCTCCGCGGCTCCCTAGTCCTACTCCAGCAGAACTTCGCCTTAGCCAACAGAACGGCAACGCCCCCACAGTGACACCAGCGCCCCTTGTGGTCACATGATGTCATTTTTTGACTCTGAGGTTTGCCTCCGGGGGCTATACCTACAAGACTCTGTAGGAACGGACTCCTGGGAAGTTGTGGTAGCCTTGTCTTCAGCATCACAGCGACAACATCCTGTCACTAAGGACTGAGAGTCCCAGGGCCTTTGGTCCTCTGGTACCAGGTGTTTGTGGATGTTTTCAAATGCTCTGACTGCCGGCGTTGTTGCTATGTAAGGTGAAAGGTTCCAGAACCATTTCCAACATGGAGGAATGATGGGTGGAGAATTATTTTGTCAAGTCGGTTCAGATAAGTTATATTATGTTCACAGTTATGTTTTTCCCTTTCTTATATGTGGATACTGGATTCTCCTATGCTGTCTGAGATGGTAATCTGCTTTAGGTCTCTCAACTAGTGAGCGTGCAAATGGCAGTTAAAACATTTTGCTCTAGAGCTAAGGTTAGGACCTGTAAAATGTGTACAAACTTGTAGAAAATTACTATTTAATTTTTTATTTTTTTTTATTTGACATTTTGCACAATTTGCTTTCTTATTGTCAGAATGAATTTCTATTTCATTTTGGTAACCGAGTGTGGGTTTCTTCTACCTTTGTAGAAAATTTAAATTTATTTTATTACATTTTTCCTTCTACAGACTTATTTAAATTGTATCTGGTTTGTGGTTTTGCAGCTGGTTTGTGATGAACATTTAGACCATTTGAATATTTAAACATTCTCAGGAGCCTTTCAGCCAGGTTGAGTTAGTAATTTTTTAATAAGGTGCAGTTAGGATACCTTTTTTATTTGAAGATTTTAGATCAGTGACTAAGTTGTACGTTATAATGCAATCCAAAACAGTGTAACACTACACATTAGTGTCAAGGCAAGCCACGGTTCATCTTAGAAGTTAATTATTTTGATCTCTGATCTTAAAAAAAAGAGACGCACCTACTTCTACTGATATATTTTAACGGTTTTATATTTAACACGGTTCGATCGAGAATACGTTTTGGGAGTTCTGCCTCTACACAGGTGCCTTTTTGGTGCTGTCAATGTTGATTTAAGAACATGGTTGTTCAGTGTCTGTTGTACTGTACATCGGTTGTTTCTGTAGGTGTTGTTGGACAATGAGTTTTCACTATCAATTGGGTTTTTACTGTTGCTTGTACATTTGGCATACGAATATGTAATGTTATGAATAAAGAAACACTTTCTTGACACAGGCTTGTTATTGTACCTTCAAATGTGTCCATCCGGCTGGGATAGTAACCATCCTCTTCCTTCACCCAAACGTTGATCTATTCGGCTCTCCAAAAACAACGCTGCGCTCATAGACGTAGTCGATTTTCCTCATATCTACTGGTTTGCTCTTGAAGTTTTCAGGAGGTCACGTATTCGCATATAGCCTAATGTATATAAATTATTATGCAATATAGCAGACAGGGTAGAGGTGGTGTTCTAGTAACTTCCACATCAGTGACGTGTGGAAGAGCCACCGTCCAGCGAATGAGTCCAGGCAGCGACAGCCCAGACCGATCGAGCTCACCGGGTGGACCGGAATCCACCGAAAACTGCGTCAATCGAAATCAATGGATTTTCAACAGTATCAACATGTAACTCGTCTGTTCTGCAGGTAGTACATTTTATATTGGCTACTTTCATTCGTTTTGCGGTTGGACGTTAGCGGCGAGGGTTGGTTTCAGTCTGTTTTTGTTTTTCAAGGAAGTAGAAAATCGCATACATTTGAAATGAATCATTGTGCCGCCTTTTGAACTGGAACAGTGCATCTTAAATGTTGTAGTATAGTATATGCCGATGTTTGATGGTCTAGAGTAGACTAGAGGACGAGGTTAAATGTAGTAAGATAAACGGAAATATCCTGCTTCTTCTTCAAGCAACAGGCTACTTAACTTTCAGAACAGTGTAGCATTGTCTCAATCAATCTCATCCAGTTACTGAA
>CM042872.1:14277927-14490427 GCA_023658055.1 Thaleichthys pacificus
CAGTCAACGGCAATTGCTTTTAATTTTTTTGACAGAACGGTTTCTAGTCTTCCGGTCAATCCTCCGGTTGTAAAACATAGCAATGAGTGTTTATTTGAGCCCATAACAACACTCCGATCGTCTGTTTAGCGAGACTGTGTAAACCACTGCAAAACAACACAGGTTTACCACAGTAGCTAGCTACTTGGAGTCTATGCATGGTAGTGTCAGATTCACAACTGAGTTAGCTTTAATGAAGTATATTGATTGTTCAGGTGGATTCCTTGCCTGTTGCACAAATTCATTTCAGTAACCTAAACCAGGACAAATCGCCACTGATGCTAGGCATGATTTGAAATTCCCTTCCATGACAAGTTATGGCACCCCAAACAACCTTTTTAAAGCACTACGAGTAAGCTATTATTTACAGCAGCAACCCAGTCATCCCGTTGTCCCAAATAGGACTAAATTACAGCTGTTTGAACTTTAACCAAATCTGACAATGCTTGCCATTGGAGAAACGTCTCATTTTTTTATCCAGTTACTGAACATTGGAAAGTCAAGATCTGAGCATGGCTCAATTGGATAATACGCTGTGCTGGTAAACGAAGGGTTGTAGGTTCAAAACCAGTCAACGGCAATTGCTTTTAATTTTTTTTGACAGAACGGTTTCTAGTCTTCCGGTCAATCCTCCGGTTGTAAAACATAGCAATGAGTGTTTATTTGAGCCCATAACAACACTCCGATCGTCTGTTTAGCGAGACTGTGTAAACCACTGCAAAACAACACAGGTTTACCACAGTAGCTAGCTACTTGGAGTCTATGCATGGTAGTGTCAGATTCACAACTGAGTTAGCTTTAATGAAGTATATTGATTGTTCAGGTGGATTCCTTGCCTGTTGCACAAATTCATTTCAGTAACCTAAACCAGGACAAATCGCCACTGATGCTAGGCATGATTTGAAATTCCCTTCCATGACAAGTTATGGCACCCCAAACAACCTTTTTAAAGCACTACGAGTAAGCTATTATTTACAGCAGCAACCCAGTCATCCCGTTGTCCCAAATAGGACTAAATTACAGCTGTTTGAACTTTAACCAAATCTGACAATGCTTGCCATTGGAGAAACGTCTCATTTTTTTATCCAGTTACTGAACATGGGAAAGTCAAGGATCTGAGCATGGCTCAATTGGATAATACGCTGTGCTGGTAAACGAAGGGTTGTAGGTTCAAAACCAGTCAACGGCAATTGCTTTTAATTTTTTTTGACAGAACGGTTTCTAGTCTTCCGGTCAATCCTCCGGTTGTAAAACATAGCAATGAGTGTTTATTTGAGCCCATAACAACACTCCGATCGTCTGTTTAGCGAGACTGTGTAAACCACTGCAAAACAACACAGGTTTACCACAGTAGCTAGCTACTTGGAGTCTATGCATGGTAGTGTCAGATTCACAACTGAGTTAGCTTTAATGAAGTATATTGATTGTTCAGGTGGATTCCTTGCCTGTTGCACAAATTCATTTCAGTAACCTAAACCAGGACAAATCGCCACTGATGCTAGGCATGATTTGAAATTCCCTTCCATGACAAGTTATGGCACCCCAAACAACCTTTTTAAAGCACTACGAGTAAGCTATTATTTACAGCAGCAACCCAGTCATCCCGTTGTCCCAAATAGGACTAAATTACAGCTGTTTGAACTTTAACCAAATCTGACAATGCTTGCCATTGGAGAAACGTCTCATTTTTTTATCCAGTTACTGAACATTGGAAAGTCAAGATCTGAGCATGGCTCAATTGGATAATACGCTGTGCTGGTAAACGAAGGGTTGTAGGTTCAAAACCAGTCAACGGCAATTGCTTTTAATTTTTTTTGACAGAACGGTTTCTAGTCTTCCGGTCAATCCTCCGGTTGTAAAACATAGCAATGAGTGTTTATTTGAGCCCATAACAACACTCCGATCGTCTGTTTAGCGAGACTGTGTAAACCACTGCAAAACAACACAGGTTTACCACAGTAGCTAGCTACTTGGAGTCTATGCATGGTAGTGTCAGATTCACAACTGAGTTAGCTTTAATGAAGTATATTGATTGTTCAGGTGGATTCCTTGCCTGTTGCACAAATTCATTTCAGTAACCTAAACCAGGACAAATCGCCACTGATGCTAGGCATGATTTGAAATTCCCTTCCATGACAAGTTATGGCACCCCAAACAACCTTTTTAAAGCACTACGAGTAAGCTATTATTTACAGCAGCAACCCAGTCATCCCGTTGTCCCAAATAGGACTAAATTACAGCTGTTTGAACTTTAACCAAATCTGACAATGCTTGCCATTGGAGAAACGTCTCATTTTTTTATCCAGTTACTGAACATTGGAAAGTCAAGGATCTGAGCATGGCTCAATTGGATAATACGCTGTGCTGGTAAACGAAGGGTTGTAGGTTCAAAACCAGTCAACGGCAATTGCTTTTAATTTTTTTGACAGAACGGTTTCTAGTCTTCCGGTCAATCCTCCGGTTGTAAAACATAGCAATGAGTGTTTATTTGAGCCCATAACAACACTCCGATCGTCTGTTTAGCGAGACTGTGTAAACCACTGCAAAACAACACAGGTTTACCACAGTAGCTAGCTACTTGGAGTCTATGCATGGTAGTGTCAGATTCACAACTGAGTTAGCTTTAATGAAGTATATTGATTGTTCAGGTGGATTCCTTGCCTGTTGCACAAATTCATTTCAGTAACCTAAACCAGGACAAATCGCCACTGATGCTAGGCATGATTTGAAATTCCCTTCCATGACAAGTTATGGCACCCCAAACAACCTTTTTAAAGCACTACGAGTAAGCTATTATTTACAGCAGCAACCCAGTCATCCCGTTGTCCCAAATAGGACTAAATTACAGCTGTTTGAACTTTAACCAAATCTGACAATGCTTGCCATTGGAGAAACGTCTCATTTTTTTATCCAGTTACTGAACATGGGAAAGTCAAGATCTGAGCATGGCTCAATTGGATAATACGCTGTGCTGGTAAACGAAGGGTTGTAGGTTCAAAACCAGTCAACGGCAATTGCTTTTAATTTTTTTTGACAGAACGGTTTCTAGTCTTCCGGTCAATCCTCCGGTTGTAAAACATAGCAATGAGTGTTTATTTGAGCCCATAACAACACTCCGATCGTCTGTTTAGCGAGACTGTGTAAACCACTGCAAAACAACACAGGTTTACCACAGTAGCTAGCTACTTGGAGTCTATGCATGGTAGTGTCAGATTCACAACTGAGTTAGCTTTAATGAAGTATATTGATTGTTCAGGTGGATTCCTTGCCTGTTGCACAAATTCATTTCAGTAACCTAAACCAGGACAAATCGCCACTGATGCTAGGCATGATTTGAAATTCCCTTCCATGACAAGTTATGGCACCCCAAACAACCTTTTTAAAGCACTACGAGTAAGCTATTATTTACAGCAGCAACCCAGTCATCCCGTTGTCCCAAATAGGACTAAATTACAGCTGTTTGAACTTTAACCAAATCTGACAATGCTTGCCATTGGAGAAACGTCTCATTTTTTTATCCAGTTACTGAACATGGGAAAGTCAAGGATCTGAGCATGGCTCAATTGGATAATACGCTGTGCTGGTAAACGAAGGGTTGTAGGTTCAAAACCAGTCAACGGCAATTGCTTTTAATTTTTTTGACAGAACGGTTTCTAGTCTTCCGGTCAATCCTCCGGTTGTAAAACATAGCAATGAGTGTTTATTTGAGCCCATAACAACACTCCGATCGTCTGTTTAGCGAGACTGTGTAAACCACTGCAAAACAACACAGGTTTACCACAGTAGCTAGCTACTTGGAGTCTATGCATGGTAGTGTCAGATTCACAACTGAGTTAGCTTTAATGAAGTATATTGATTGTTCAGGTGGATTCCTTGCCTGTTGCACAAATTCATTTCAGTAACCTAAACCAGGACAAATCGCCACTGATGCTAGGCATGATTTGAAATTCCCTTCCATGACAAGTTATGGCACCCCAAACAACCTTTTTAAAGCACTACGAGTAAGCTATTATTTACAGCAGCAACCCAGTCATCCCGTTGTCCCAAATAGGACTAAATTACAGCTGTTTGAACTTTAACCAAATCTGACAATGCTTGCCATTGGAGAAACGTCTCATTTTTTTATCCAGTTACTGAACATTGGAAAGTCAAGATCTGAGCATGGCTCAATTGGATAATACGCTGTGCTGGTAAACGAAGGGTTGTAGGTTCAAAACCAGTCAACGGCAATTGCTTTTAATTTTTTTTGACAGAACGGTTTCTAGTCTTCCGGTCAATCCTCCGGTTGTAAAACATAGCAATGAGTGTTTATTTGAGCCCATAACAACACTCCGATCGTCTGTTTAGCGAGACTGTGTAAACCACTGCAAAACAACACAGGTTTACCACAGTAGCTAGCTACTTGGAGTCTATGCATGGTAGTGTCAGATTCACAACTGAGTTAGCTTTAATGAAGTATATTGATTGTTCAGGTGGATTCCTTGCCTGTTGCACAAATTCATTTCAGTAACCTAAACCAGGACAAATCGCCACTGATGCTAGGCATGATTTGAAATTCCCTTCCATGACAAGTTATGGCACCCCAAACAACCTTTTTAAAGCACTACGAGTAAGCTATTATTTACAGCAGCAACCCAGTCATCCCGTTGTCCCAAATAGGACTAAATTACAGCTGTTTGAACTTTAACCAAATCTGACAATGCTTGCCATTGGAGAAACGTCTCATTTTTTTATCCAGTTACTGAACATTGGAAAGTCAAGATCTGAGCATGGCTCAATTGGATAATACGCTGTGCTGGTAAACGAAGGGTTGTAGGTTCAAAACCAGTCAACGGCAATTGCTTTTAATTTTTTTTGACAGAACGGTTTCTAGTCTTCCGGTCAATCCTCCGGTTGTAAAACATAGCAATGAGTGTTTATTTGAGCCCATAACAACACTCCGATCGTCTGTTTAGCGAGACTGTGTAAACCACTGCAAAACAACACAGGTTTACCACAGTAGCTAGCTACTTGGAGTCTATGCATGGTAGTGTCAGATTCACAACTGAGTTAGCTTTAATGAAGTATATTGATTGTTCAGGTGGATTCCTTGCCTGTTGCACAAATTCATTTCAGTAACCTAAACCAGGACAAATCGCCACTGATGCTAGGCATGATTTGAAATTCCCTTCCATGACAAGTTATGGCACCCCAAACAACCTTTTTAAAGCACTACGAGTAAGCTATTATTTACAGCAGCAACCCAGTCATCCCGTTGTCCCAAATAGGACTAAATTACAGCTGTTTGAACTTTAACCAAATCTGACAATGCTTGCCATTGGAGAAACGTCTCATTTTTTTATCCAGTTACTGAACATTGGAAAGTCAAGATCTGAGCATGGCTCAATTGGATAATACGCTGTGCTGGTAAACGAAGGGTTGTAGGTTCAAAACCAGTCAACGGCAATTGCTTTTAATTTTTTTGACAGAACGGTTTCTAGTCTTCCGGTCAATCCTCCGGTTGTAAAACATAGCAATGAGTGTTTATTTGAGCCCATAACAACACTCCGATCGTCTGTTTAGCGAGACTGTGTAAACCACTGCAAAACAACACAGGTTTACCACAGTAGCTAGCTACTTGGAGTCTATGCATGGTAGTGTCAGATTCACAACTGAGTTAGCTTTAATGAAGTATATTGATTGTTCAGGTGGATTCCTTGCCTGTTGCACAAATTCATTTCAGTAACCTAAACCAGGACAAATCGCCACTGATGCTAGGCATGATTTGAAATTCCCTTCCATGACAAGTTATGGCACCCCAAACAACCTTTTTAAAGCACTACGAGTAAGCTATTATTTACAGCAGCAACCCAGTCATCCCGTTGTCCCAAATAGGACTAAATTACAGCTGTTTGAACTTTAACCAAATCTGACAATGCTTGCCATTGGAGAAACGTCTCATTTTTTTATCCAGTTACTGAACATTGGAAAGTCAAGATCTGAGCATGGCTCAATTGGATAATACGCTGTGCTGGTAAACGAAGGGTTGTAGGTTCAAAACCAGTCAACGGCAATTGCTTTTAATTTTTTTGACAGAACGGTTTCTAGTCTTCCGGTCAATCCTCCGGTTGTAAAACATAGCAATGAGTGTTTATTTGAGCCCATAACAACACTCCGATCGTCTGTTTAGCGAGACTGTGTAAACCACTGCAAAACAACACAGGTTTACCACAGTAGCTAGCTACTTGGAGTCTATGCATGGTAGTGTCAGACTTCACAACTGAGTTAGCTTTAATGAAGTATATTGATTGTTCAGGTGGATTCCTTGCCTGTTGCACAAATTCATTTCAGTAACCTAAACCAGGACAAATCGCCACTGATGCTAGGCATGATTTGAAATTCCCTTCCATGACAAGTTATGGCACCCCAAACAACCTTTTTAAAGCACTACGAGTAAGCTATTATTTACAGCAGCAACCCAGTCATCCCGTTGTCCCAAATAGGACTAAATTACAGCTGTTTGAACTTTAACCAAATCTGACAATGCTTGCCATTGGAGAAACGTCTCATTTTTTTATCCAGTTACTGAACATGGAAAGTCAAGATCTGAGCATGGCTCAATTGGATAATACGCTGTGCTGGTAAACGAAGGGTTGTAGGTTCAAAACCAGTCAACGGCAATTGCTTTTAATTTTTTTTGACAGAACGGTTTCTAGTCTTCCGGTCAATCCTCCGGTTGTAAAACATAGCAATGAGTGTTTATTTGAGCCCATAACAACACTCCGATCGTCTGTTTAGCGAGACTGTGTAAACCACTGCAAAACAACACAGGTTTACCACAGTAGCTAGCTACTTGGAGTCTATGCATGGTAGTGTCAGATTCACAACTGAGTTAGCTTTAATGAAGTATATTGATTGTTCAGGTGGATTCCTTGCCTGTTGCACAAATTCATTTCAGTAACCTAAACCAGGACAAATCGCCACTGATGCTAGGCATGATTTGAAATTCCCTTCCATGACAAGTTATGGCACCCCAAACAACCTTTTTAAAGCACTACGAGTAAGCTATTATTTACAGCAGCAACCCAGTCATCCCGTTGTCCCAAATAGGACTAAATTACAGCTGTTTGAACTTTAACCAAATCTGACAATGCTTGCCATTGGAGAAACGTCTCATTTTTTTATCCAGTTACTGAACATTGGAAAGTCAAGATCTGAGCATGGCTCAATTGGATAATACGCTGTGCTGGTAAACGAAGGGTTGTAGGTTCAAAACCAGTCAACGGCAATTGCTTTTAATTTTTTTTGACAGAACGGTTTCTAGTCTTCCGGTCAATCCTCCGGTTGTAAAACATAGCAATGAGTGTTTATTTGAGCCCATAACAACACTCCGATCGTCTGTTTAGCGAGACTGTGTAAACCACTGCAAAACAACACAGGTTTACCACAGTAGCTAGCTACTTGGAGTCTATGCATGGTAGTGTCAGATTCACAACTGAGTTAGCTTTAATGAAGTATATTGATTGTTCAGGTGGATTCCTTGCCTGTTGCACAAATTCATTTCAGTAACCTAAACCAGGACAAATCGCCACTGATGCTAGGCATGATTTGAAATTCCCTTCCATGACAAGTTATGGCACCCCAAACAACCTTTTTAAAGCACTACGAGTAAGCTATTATTTACAGCAGCAACCCAGTCATCCCGTTGTCCCAAATAGGACTAAATTACAGCTGTTTGAACTTTAACCAAATCTGACAATGCTTGCCATTGGAGAAACGTCTCATTTTTTTATCCAGTTACTGAACATGGAAAGTCAAGATCTGAGCATGGCTCAATTGGATAATACGCTGTGCTGGTAAACGAAGGGTTGTAGGTTCAAAACCAGTCAACGGCAATTGCTTTTAATTTTTTTGACAGAACGGTTTCTAGTCTTCCGGTCAATCCTCCGGTTGTAAAACATAGCAATGAGTGTTTATTTGAGCCCATAACAACACTCCGATCGTCTGTTTAGCGAGACTGTGTAAACCACTGCAAAACAACACAGGTTTACCACAGTAGCTAGCTACTTGGAGTCTATGCATGGTAGTGTCAGATTCACAACTGAGTTAGCTTTAATGAAGTATATTGATTGTTCAGGTGGATTCCTTGCCTGTTGCACAAATTCATTTCAGTAACCTAAACCAGGACAAATCGCCACTGATGCTAGGCATGATTTGAAATTCCCTTCCATGACAAGTTATGGCACCCCAAACAACCTTTTTAAAGCACTACGAGTAAGCTATTATTTACAGCAGCAACCCAGTCATCCCGTTGTCCCAAATAGGACTAAATTACAGCTGTTTGAACTTTAACCAAATCTGACAATGCTTGCCATTGGAGAAACGTCTCATTTTTTTATCCAGTTACTGAACATTGGAAAGTCAAGATCTGAGCATGGCTCAATTGGATAATACGCTGTGCTGGTAAACGAAGGGTTGTAGGTTCAAAACCAGTCAACGGCAATTGCTTTTAATTTTTTTTGACAGAACGGTTTCTAGTCTTCCGGTCAATCCTCCGGTTGTAAAACATAGCAATGAGTGTTTATTTGAGCCCATAACAACACTCCGATCGTCTGTTTAGCGAGACTGTGTAAACCACTGCAAAACAACACAGGTTTACCACAGTAGCTAGCTACTTGGAGTCTATGCATGGTAGTGTCAGATTCACAACTGAGTTAGCTTTAATGAAGTATATTGATTGTTCAGGTGGATTCCTTGCCTGTTGCACAAATTCATTTCAGTAACCTAAACCAGGACAAATCGCCACTGATGCTAGGCATGATTTGAAATTCCCTTCCATGACAAGTTATGGCACCCCAAACAACCTTTTTAAAGCACTACGAGTAAGCTATTATTTACAGCAGCAACCCAGTCATCCCGTTGTCCCAAATAGGACTAAATTACAGCTGTTTGAACTTTAACCAAATCTGACAATGCTTGCCATTGGAGAAACGTCTCATTTTTTTATCCAGTTACTGAACACTGGAAAGTCAAGATCTGAGCATGGCTCAATTGGATAATACGCTGTGCTGGTAAACGAAGGGTTGTAGGTTCAAAACCAGTCAACGGCAATTGCTTTTAATTTTTTTTGACAGAACGGTTTCTAGTCTTCCGGTCAATCCTCCGGTTGTAAAACATAGCAATGAGTGTTTATTTGAGCCCATAACAACACTCCGATCGTCTGTTTAGCGAGACTGTGTAAACCACTGCAAAACAACACAGGTTTACCACAGTAGCTAGCTACTTGGAGTCTATGCATGGTAGTGTCAGATTCACAACTGAGTTAGCTTTAATGAAGTATATTGATTGTTCAGGTGGATTCCTTGCCTGTTGCACAAATTCATTTCAGTAACCTAAACCAGGACAAATCGCCACTGATGCTAGGCATGATTTGAAATTCCCTTCCATGACAAGTTATGGCACCCCAAACAACCTTTTTAAAGCACTACGAGTAAGCTATTATTTACAGCAGCAACCCAGTCATCCCGTTGTCCCAAATAGGACTAAATTA
Source organism: Thaleichthys pacificus (assembly GCA_023658055.1). Classification (NCBI taxonomy): domain Eukaryota; kingdom Metazoa; phylum Chordata; class Actinopteri; order Osmeriformes; family Osmeridae; genus Thaleichthys; species Thaleichthys pacificus. The sequence goes on from CM042872.1 coordinate 14,287,496, forward strand.
CAGCTGTTTGAACTTTAACCAAATCTGACAATGCTTGCCATTGGAGAAACGTCTCATTTTTTTATCCAGTTACTGAACATTCGGAAAGTCAAGATCTGAGCATGGCTCAATTGGATAATACGCTGTGCTGGTAAACGAAGGGTTGTAGGTTCAAAACCAGTCAACGGCAAGTGCTTTTAATTTTTTTTGACAGAACGGTTTCTAGTCTTCCGGTCAATCCTCCGGTTGTAAAACATAGCAATGAGTGTTTATTTGAGCCCATAACAACACTCCGATCGTCTGTTTAGCGAGACTGTGTAAACCACTGCAAAACAACACAGGTTTACCACAGTAGCTAGCTACTTGGAGTCTATGCATGGTAGTGTCAGATTCACAACTGAGTTAGCTTTAATGAAGTATATTGATTGTTCAGGTGGATTCCTTGCCTGTTGCACAAATTCATTTCAGTAACCTAAACCAGGACAAATCGCCACTGATGCTAGGCATGATTTGAAATTCCCTTCCATGACAAGTTTTTTTTTGAGTCTGCAGGTTGGCATGTCTGTGAATGGCTTAGTAGGATGAGATGCAGGGCTGCTATGTGAAGGGTTGTGGGTTCTAATATAGTCAGAGCCCTAAACTTTTTCTTTTTTTTCTGACAGAAATTAGTTTCAAGTCTTTTGGTTAATCCCAGTGTAACTATCTGTCAATTTTACAACATTTTGCCATCTTGAAGGAGGAATCCGCCATTGCTGCTTGCAGCTATATTTTAAATTGTATCTGGTTTGTGGTTTTGCAGCTGGTTTGTGATGAACATTAGACCATTTGAATATTTAAACATTCTCAGGAGCCTTTCAGCCAGGTTGAGTTAGTAATTTTTTAATAAGGTGCAGTTAGGATACCTTTTTTATTTGAAGATTTTAGATCAGTGACTAAGTTGTACGTTATAATGCAATCCAAAACAGTGTAACACTACACATTAGTGTCAAGCCAAGCCACGGTTCATCTTAGAAGTTAATTATTTTGATCTCTGATCTTAAAAAAAAAGAGACGCACCTACTTCTACTGATATATTTTAACGGTTTTATATTTAACACGGTTCGATCGAGAATACGTTTTGGGAGTTCTGCCTCTACACAGGTGCCTTTTTGGTGCTGTCAATGTTGATTTAAGAACATGGTTGTTCAGTGTCTGTTGTACTGTACATCGGTTGTTTCTGTAGGTGTTGTTGGACAATGAGTTTTCACTATCAATTGGGTTTTTACTGTTGCTTGTACATTTGGCATACGAATATGTAATGTTATGAATAAAGAAACACTTTCTTGACACAGGCTTGTTATTGTACCTTCAAATGTGTTCATCCGGCTGGGATAGTAACCATCCTCTTACTTCACCCAAAGGTTGATCTATTCGGCTCTCCAAAAACAACGCTGCGCTCATAGACGTAGTCGATTTTCCTCATATCTACTGGTTTGCTCTTGAAGTTTTCAGGAGGTCACGTATTCGCATATAGCCTAATGTATATAAATTATTATGCAATATAGCAGACAGGGTAGAGGTGGTGTTCTAGTAACTTCCACATCAGTGACGTGTGGAAGAGCCACCGTCCAGCGAATGAGTCCAGGCAGCGACAGCCCAGACCGATCGAGCTCACCGGGTGGACCGGAATCCACCGAAAACTGCGTCAATCGAAATCAATGGATTTTCAACAGTATCAACATGTAACTCGTCTGTTCTGCAGGTAGTACATTTTATATTGGCTACTTTCATTCGTTTTGCGGTTGGACGTTAGCGGCGAGGGTTGGTTTCAGTCTGTTTTTGTTTTTCAAGGAAGTAGAAAATCGCATACATTTGAAATGAATCATTGTGCCGCCTTTTGAACTGGAACAGTGCATCTTAAATGTTGTAGTATAGTATATGCCGATGTTTGATGGTCTAGAGTAGACTAGAGGACGAGGTTAAATGTAGTAAGATAAACGGAAATATCCTGCTTCTTCTTCAAGCAACAGGCTACTTAACTTTCAGAACAGTGTAGCATTGTCTCAAGTTACATCCAGGAAGGCTTTACAAGGATAGCCTCAAGACTACGTTTTCAACTATAGCAAAATTCTGCAGCGATATCAACAACAAAGATGACATGTTATGTAGTTCCATTAACTGTAGAAGTCACAGTTGAGTAATTTAAGGAATATATTTTGTGAACAATACTGCATGCCCATAGGGTACCCTACTGAATCTCCTATCGCTTGGAAGTAGTCCAACTTGAGAAAATGTTATTCAGCTGTTAGGGATTACTTTTAATATGTATTTGAATGTTTTGGAAATATCCTAATACATATTCAAAGAATATTATGTTTCTTTCTGTGACTATAACCTCTCCTACACTTCTTAAAACCTGTTTTTATTTGTCTCCCTTTCCTCTCCCATCTGTTATTCTACAAGCCAGGGACCTAGAGATGGTGATCACTAAAATGAGTCATTGGTTGGTGAATCACTGGGGATACATTAACCTTACTTCTTATGATTGAGAGCATACAGGGGAATACACTACTGAATGCTTAAGCTAAATATTCCTGGCATTTTTCTGAGTTATGTGACATTTACATCTGAAAGCTACCTGGAATAATCAACAGCTGGCATCTGATTTGGCGCTGCAAATAGAAAATCTGTTTCCAATGTCGTTATTGCCTGCACTGGTCATTAAGTGGAGTGAATTCATCATAAGAGAACGGACTCCATACACCTTCTCTTTCTCTCATTCTGTTCTTATCTCTCTTTTTCTCAACACACACACACACACTAATGGTAACAAAGCCCTCTGTTAATTCCCAGGAGACTGAACATCTTCAGTACGGCCGTGACATCATTAACTGGCTGACGGGCTGTCCGTCATGAAGAAACGAGCCAAATCGACCAATAAGGTGCTGGAGGAGGAGGAGTCTCTGTGCTGCTGTGAGTATGTGGACAGACACGGGAGGCGGAGCCACGTGGCAGCCTGCTGTTGTGAGTGTGACGACCTGGATGAGGCCTGCGACAGGTGAGGGACACCTTCTAGATTCACCCGTTTATCATGTTTGGTCGACCTGGCAATGGGCGCCGCTGTGATGGATAGCACACGCACTCCGTATCACGGTGATTGATTGCTCTGTGATAGGTTGCGCTGTGATAGGTTGCGCTGTGATAGGTTGCGCTCTGAGTTACCTTCAAGGCTCCAACTTATCGTTTGCAATATATGCCTCCCAAATGACAAAATATGAATAGCCCAGTAAAATGATGGAACTGTCTCCAGAGTCCTATCAACTTTTCTAACTTTTGTAAACATACTCTAGATTTTCTATTGCTTTCTCCGATGGGCTTGGGAAAAAATGTGGGTTCTTGGGAGCTTTATATAATATTCTTTCTTTATCTTCTTTCTTTATCTTCCCTCAGATGGTTAAAGATGGAGCCTCAGAAGCCGGACTCCATGTCCCGTCTGATCAACACCGTCTCCGACCGCGTCCGTGTTCCCTGGCTGTGGGGCGGAGCCAGGCGGGCAGACCTGTCTGTGGTCCCGCCTCTCGTGTTACTTCCTGTCTTCCTGCACCTGGCAGCCCTTCACCCGTTGCTGGGGGTGATAGTACTGACTGCCCTGCCGGTACTGGTGTTGTGGTACTACTACATCACCCACCGCAAGAAGGGCCGCACCCTCTTCTTCCTAAGCCTGGCGCTGTTCTCCCTGGCCTACACGTACTTCCTGTTCCTCACGGAGGTGTACTGGCGCGGGGACACGGGGCCGTTCCAGCTGGGGGTGGTGACTCTGGGGGTGGCCCTCACGCTGGTGGCCCTGCACCACACCAAGAGACAGCCAGGCTACGTACGGCCCAGCCCCGCCCACGCACACAGCACGGTGACCTATCACAGCCCTCCGCCGGACAGAGATCCCGCCCTCAACGGAGCTCATGAGGTCGTGATAGCCCATCGGGCGGGGTCGTCCGAGCGGTCTGAGGAGGAGATGAAGCAGAGGGAGGGGGGGCCGGGGGGGCAGGGGGGCTGGTGCTCCGTCTGCAGGCTGCTCCGCCCTCCCAGGGCGGGCCACTGCAGGATCTGTGGGCTCTGCGTCTTGAGGATGGACCACCACTGTGTCTGGTGGGTCACACTTGGACCGTCTACCTCCTTCATTTCCTCACTGCTGTTTACAGGCAGTGGTATAGCTGCAGGCTTTACTGTGTGAAGTTAATGTCATGTCGACTGCTCCTGTCTGGCCTGTATGACTCTAGGATCAAAATATTTCTAACCGTGTCTAAAGTTTTAGTAACTGTATGTTAAAAATAGACTGACAGTAACCGTTGCATGAATCACTACAATTGTTCAAAGCGCAGTGCTGTGTGTGTGTAACCTAGGGTCTCAGGCTCTGTCTTGTCTATACGTGTGTGTGTGTCATGTCCGTCAATGCCGATGGCAGGATAAACAACTGTGTGGGACAGGCCAATCATCGCAGCTTCCTGCTGACGCTCCTCCTCTTCCTGTTGACCTCTCTGTACGGGGTCAGCCTGGTACTGCAAAGCGTGTGTCCACGACAGAGCGTCCTGACCGCCTTGCTCTACTGCCCTGGGGTGTACAACCAATACAGGTACATCCACAGTTACACACACACACACATCCCTACCCAGATGAAAATAGGCCAGTTTACTGTAGATCAATAGTGAGTAAAATACCCAATGGCACACTGCCAGATTGCCTCTTAAGCATCTCCAGAGAACACGTAATATGTAACTGATCCTTGCAATTGCTTCAGCGTCACTAAAAGCATGGATATTTTTAGATGGCTCTAGATTATCGTAGCAGTCAGTGTGAGCTGATTGAGATTTTAATGGAGTCTTCAAGTGATTATGATTACGACCTGCCAACAGAGCTTATTTATCATACTGTTGACTCAATCAGCTTTGTCCTCTTGTAATGTGTTTTCTAGTTACCCTATTATTCTGGAACCTTCTCTCCAAGCAAGCAACATACAGCATTACATTAACGTGTGGACTGATTTAAAATATTTACCCACGTCCCATTCTATGAGGATATGAAAAAATAGATAAGGAAAACATATGTATGTGTGTGTATGTATTACATTTACATTTACATTTAGCAGACGCTCTTATCCAGAGCGACTTACAGTAAGTACAGGGACATTCCCCCCGAGGCAAGTAGGGTGAAGTGCCTTGCCCAAGGACACAACGTCATTTTGACACGGCCGGGAATCGAACCAGCGACCTTCTGGTTACTAGCCCGACTCCCTCACCGCTCAGCCACTTGACTCCCTTGTATGTGTGTGTGGTGTGTGTGTGTGTCCTGTTTGCAGCTCTGCGCTGTGCTTCACCTGTGCCTGGTACAGCAGCATGGTGACAGCAGGGATGCTGCACCTGCTGGTCCTCCAGCTGCTGAACGTCAGCTCCAACGTGACAGAACGGGAGGCCCGCATGGCCCTGAGGGACAACACGGCTCGCAGGCATCTCTGGGGCCTCGTCGTCGTGGACACCGGGGTCCACTCCCGTGGTTTCCGCAGCAACTGGGTGGAGTTTCTAACCATGGGCCCCCTCCCGCCCTCCCCCAGCCATACTGACTTGGTCTAGAGAAGTGTGACCGGAGTCATGAAAGGACTGGACCTTTTTTTGAGCTGTTGCCGCAGTTCTTATTATCACCACAGGGTGGCAGCATGGCAGCATAGCAGGGATGACAGTCCACCCTCCTCCAGCTTGGCCGGACCGCCCGTACAGCTACACCACACGAGACACTATAGGCTAAGGCCAGGCCAACACTGTCTTGTGAAGAATAGCCAGCACGTCTGTCCGTGACCTTGAACCACACGACAACAGACCATAATGATCTGCCACCGGTTACAGGAATGACTGACACCTGTAATCTCCAGCCTCCATCTTTGTCTGTCCTACTGACCTTTTCCTCCTCTCCCCGCACCGTTCACCTATCTCTCCATCCATCTCTCCATCTTCCACACACCAGCTCCTCATCATTCATGGCCACATTCCTTCTCCCTGAGTTCTGGGTGCCTTGTTAGGTTTGTGACCAAAAATGGAGCCCCAGGGCTCTTTTGAAGACTGATTAATGCTCCTGCATGAAGGCGTAGCTGAGCATTTCCATGTGAAATTTGTGCTCTCATCAGAAATAAACAGGTTGTGTGTTTTTGTCACAAACAGAATCACATTGATTGACCTCTGTGGAAGCGGTTTGTTCTGGGTGATTTGTGTTTTGAAAGTGTGCGGTTGCATTAAACATGAAGAAGAAGGAGAGAACAAAAGGCTAAACAAACAAAGTGTAATTATGTTTTAGGCTTTCAAGGTTTTCAAACTGAATTAGAATTAAACTGTTCCGAAAAACAAAACACAAATACATGTAATGGTTTGAAAAGTAGATTGGACAATGAAATGCAAGACTGCTTTACAATGCTACACTTTATAACTTTATACTTTATTTAAAGTGATGGAAACATTTAAAAGCAGGGGTTGTCTGTGCCCTGCTCATTACAGAGGCAGGTTGTGTGTGTGTGTGAGTGTGAGAGTGTGTGTGTGAGTGTGTACGTGGTTGTGGGTCCTGTCAGGTGGGGGGTTCCCAGAGGCTCTGCAGAGGGGAGCAGTGGAAGTCAGGGAGGACCTCGGCCACTCTGCATCTCAGCTTCTGCCGGCGGAACTCCTTCTCTCGCTCCTCACACTGCTGCCGTGGAAACCTCCGCCAGGCCTGGAAGCAGCTCCGCAACGATCGTCTGACACACACACACACAGTGGAACATTAATAAGGCAACATATTGGAAATCGAACATTCAGGGGAATGTCAAAGAAATCTAACTTTAGAGGCAGAACATGTTTATACACTAAATACTTATATAATGATCTGATGAAATGGTGTGTGGTGGAGAGCTTAGGGCGACCAATCGGCAAAGAATTCTGCCTCCATTGATCACAAGCAGGAACGGCCTCTAGTTTGATCAGGTCTAGCCGCAGATGGCCTTCACCAGGAACCTTCCTGTCAGGCTAGTATGGAGAGCTGAAGGAACCTTCCTCTCAGGCTAGTATGGAGAGCTGAAGGAAACTCTACAAGGTCCCACAGACCAGGACAACAGGATATCAAACAAGGACTACAGACCAAAACTACAGACAGGACAACAGACACAACAACAGACAAAGACTACAGACAGGACTACAGACATGACTACAGACCAAGACTACAGACATGACTACAGACCAGGACCACAGACATGACTACAGACCAAGACTACAGACAGGACTACAGACCAAGACTACAGACAGGACTACAGACCAAGACTACAGACAGGACTACAGACAGGACTACAGACAGGACTACCGACCAAGACTACAGACAGGACTACAGACAGGACTACAGACCAGGACTACAGACAGGACTACAGACCAAGACTACAGACAGGACTACAGACAGGACTACAGACCAACACTACAGACCAACACTACAGACAGGACTACAGACAGGACTACAGACCTGTCACTGTGCTGGTCAGCCTGCTGCTGCTGGTCCCAGTCCCTCAGCCTCTCCCGGGTCACATGATCCAGCAGCAGTGTCAGAACCCTCCTCAGAGTGTGTGTGCGGTGGAAACGTTCCGCCCGACCCACCAGGATCCCACGCTGGTCCTTTAGCTGCACGCACGCACGCGCACACACACACGCACACACACACACACACACACAGAGGGTCTGTGTTTTATGTGTTAAATAGACAGTAGGTGTGTGCTTGTGTGTTAAACAGACAGGTGTGTGTGTGTTAAACAGACAGGTGTGTGTGTTAAACAGACAGGTGTGTGTGTGGTGCGTACCCTCTTCCAGCTGCACAGGCTCCTGCGTAGCAGAATGTGCTGATGCAGTTGGTCAGCAGAGGCCCGTTTCTGAGCCTGGGCCTCGCCTGCGACCTGCTGCCAGGACAGGATGCACTGTCTCAAGAGAGCGTGCCCGTGATGGCTCCCTGCCAGCTGGAAAGGATTGAAAGACAATACTGAAGGTTCATGTACATTTTGATCATGTCAAGACCTGCACTCTGATACCAGGTAAATTATGGGACAGCACAAAAGGCTGTGGAGCCCAAATCATTTTTCTTTGTCCAAATTGGGTGCAGATTTTTTTTTCAAGATTTTTTTTTACCATCCAGTAACCATCCAGATTACTCAAAAAAACAAACAATGGAGTTGCAATGAATTCTCAAGGTTGCAGAGCTGAGCTGGGAAATATTGCTGAGAAGTTACACCATCTTGAAATCCTTGGCCTCAATTAATCTGCTCAATCATTTCTCTCCCCCAGCTCCTTTTACCCACGCAGCCCCCCTTCCCACACGCACACTCCCCTTTCATTTTCTATCCTTCTGTCCATTTCCCCATTCCTCCAGTTCTCAGACAGGTGGTGAAGCCTCCTCTCTGTCAGCATCATCAGAGCAGCGAGTGTCTGTTATGCGTTTTGTCTGTAGAGTCGATGTAACATTGTTCTTATTTTGCTCTTCAGTCCCCTGTACAGTGTGTGTGTCTGATTACCTGTGCTTTGTCTCGGCCGAGGCTGATGAGGCGTTTCCATGGCACCAGGCCTCGCCGTAGTAACAGGGTTCTGCGGTAGTGCTGCTGGGCATCTACCTGAAGTTGGTGTTCCAACTCCAAACGCCTCTGTTTCTCCTGTTCCCTCTGTCGACACGCACACACACACACGCATGCACATGCATACACACGCACACACACGCACGCACACACACACACGCCAAAGGTACACATACTTTCTCACTTTGCAAGTACTGAGAGTTGTCACAGGGATGTACATTCCTGAGTCCCACTCACAGAAGACGACGGCTTCATGGATTCTGATTCATGTGTCTGACTGTCGAGGCTGTGTGCTCTAATGAAATATAGAAAGGTTGTTCACCTCTCTCTCACGCCTCCTCTCCTCCCTCCTCCTCTCCACCGCACGGCGTTTCTCCTCCTCCTCCTCCTTTCTGTCTCTCGTCCTGTGCTGCCTTCATCTGGGCCTGGACGGGACATTTCATCCTTACACACTGCTGAATAACACGTGCCCAGACTGGCTTTGGTGAACAGCTGTGTCTTCAAACACCTCCCCCCTGAGGACTGTATTAATACACTCCAGGCAACAGTTAATTGTCACCCTCACAACCTCCAGATACACAACCTCCAGATACACAACCTCCAGATACACAACCTCCAGATACACAACCTCCAGATACACAACCTCCAGATACACAACCTCCAGATTCACAACCTCCAGATACACAACCTCCCAACGTATCCTCATGAGACGCTTTCCTGTTGACCCACTGAGCACTTCTGTTTTACAGCACTCCACTGGCCTGCCTCTCATCTAACTCCTCCACCTCTCACCAGTCTCTCTTCCTCCCTTTTTCTTTTCATCTCCTCCACCTCCCTCCTGCGTTCGGCGCGCAGGCGAGCCCGCTCTTCCATCGCTGTGTGGAGAGAGAGAAGGGGTGATGAAGACAGAGATCTGGGTGAATACATTATGGTGTGTGTGTGTGTGTTCTTCTGAGGCTTTAGAAAGAAGAGAGAATACTCTGTGTGTGTGTGTGTGTGTAAGAGAGAGAGAGAGAGAGAGAGCGTGTCTGTCTCTTCCTATTCCTCCCTCACAGTTGTAATTTAAGCCAAATGGAGTTCAACAGAGAGTAAAACTTTAAATCTTGTTTTATTGCACTGCGAAGGCTGCAGCTATACATCAGACTCACGACCATGAAATTAGTATTAACTTTTTTATGTACTTTTTTTTTTATTTACTTTAACTCCCATTATAATTATATATTTTTTTTAAACCCTGACTGGACGTTTTGTGACCAGCCAATCGGAACGCCTAGCGTGCATGTGTGTGTAGCGTGTGTGTGTTTGTCCAATCAGGAAGAGGGAAATGTGACGGCTGACCCATGACGGCCAGATGCGGGCCAGGATGACGGACAGGTGGTTTCTGGCGGGGCAAGCAGAGGCCAGCATGGTCCCTCGAGATGCCGCAAGCTCTGGAACAGAGAGAAACAGGATTCACCCTGAATCGGGGAACACAAATCATGAAATATTCACCCTCTATAGATTCACCTTCTCTACAACGTTCCCTGTCGACCCCCACAGGCAGCCAGTCTGAAGCTCGTCTACAGGGAGGACACGCCCGCAGCCCTCATTCCAAATCAACGCATCACTTTTAATTAGTGAAGCGCTCAGTGGGCATGTTTTAGGGGTTTATTTAAATGCATGGTACAGTGTACCGTTATCACCCCAGTAAATCTAGAATTAGGACGCAGTGAGCTGCATTCATATTAGGACGCGATGCTTTATTGTTTTAATTTAACTGCTCCCTGGTGTATTTATTCCGACGAGGCCGACGCTTGATTTCAGTCAACCGTCGCCGTGATGTTCATTTATAATTACATATCTCACACTGATAGCCTTTTGTGTCTTCAAAAGAATAACTTAAAACCAGAGTAAGCTAATCCACGTCCAGTCACGCACGCGAAGGTCCGTTTGGGATCGCTCCTCACTCAGGCCCCTGAAGGAGGACAGTCAGAACATCCACAGGCTGGAAGTCTTCACCATGAATCCCAATATACTGTAGCTAGTTAAATACAATAAGGGCCAATTAAATCTCAGGATCCACCTAGCGGCCTCTTGAATTGGGAGGCAGCCAACAGTCATGGCCCGAGAGCACAGAACCAGGCTCACACACACACACACACACACGAGCCGCGAGGCTCTGCTGCAGGGGCTTTACCTCGGCTCCTCGGGGTCAGAGGACGCGGGGAGCGCCAGCGCGGCTGTCTGGACCTCCTGCTTCAGTCCCAGCATGCTCTTCTCCTCCTGCAGCCTGGCGATCTGCTCCCCCTGCTCCCGCAGCAGCCTCCTCTGCTCCTGGATGGTGTGCTGCTGGTTGGCGTGGCGATGGTGGAACCTGCCGCCTCGCAGTTCCGCGCTCCGACTCCGGGGGGCGCCGGCCGCGCCCTCCTTCCCCCTCTGCTGAGTACGGCGGAGCTCCCCGGGGGTCAGCTCCGCGTGGCGACGCGTCACCTGCCAGGCCAGGGTGGGGGGGGGGACATCGCCCTGACGACCAGGAGAGGGGGCGGGGGCTACGGTCGGTGACCCCTGTTGACCTTTCTATGAATACAGGTAGAGTATGGAAGAGTACCAAGGTGGGATGTTAGCGTCTGAGGTGAGCGGGGTTGAGATCTAACAGGCCCCCAGGCTGGCGCCCAGTGCAGCTCTAATGAAGTGCTGCCCAGGAGCCTGTTCCATCACACAGCACCTACTAGTCTGTCCATCCTTACTGACCTCACTTCTGTATAGTAGTGTCTCCAAACTAGTGTCTCCAACTCAATCACCGCTACCATTTCTCTGTCTACGTTTCTGTACGTTTTTTGTACACCGAAGATATACCCCCCACAACTACTCTTCTCTGTTTCTAACTTTTTCTCCCTCCCTCCTCCTCCCTCTTCCTCCCTCTCCCTCTCTCCCTCTCTCTCCCTGGTGAGAAAGCAAGACTTGCAAGGTTCTGAATATTTCATCAGGGAAGGTTTCCCTGTGCGGGTGATCAACTTGGAGGAGAGTATGAGGTCCCTCATGCAAGCCAAGGAACTGGGTGATCCAACGCTTGTTTATTCAGTTCAGACACCACCAGACTATGTATGAACACCAAATAAAAAAAAACATTTTGATTTATTTTTTACCAGTACAGAATGACAGTACAAATAATGTTTCATTCATGGCCTGGGAGTGGTGCAACCTTTAGGTTTTGTGCTACGGACGAGGTTAATATCCAGCAGATATAATCGAGTGGGTTTGTGCGCAAGTGTAGTCAAGTGCATCATTGTTTATGTATGTTTTTATTTCTGTACAGAAGGCTTCCTTTCAAAAGAGGATACATAATGGCATATCCTGCATAAGTAAAGGTAACAGAACTATCCTTCTTGTGTTTCAGAAGCAGGGCAGATAACATGAAGTGTCACTCACCTCTTGGGAGGCCTCTGATTGCACAGATGGCTCCGGCCTGACTGTGATTGGCTCACTGGCTGCAGGAACCATGGAGAGTTTCCCCGTTGCCGCGGCGCAGATCAGGGCGGCCATCTTGCGTCGAGTCTCCTCCTGCTGGGCTAGGAGCTCCCGGCGTTCTCCTTCCGCACGGCACCACAGCCGCCAATCATCCAGGCATCGTCGGAGCAACCGCCTGCGATCGCTCTCCCTCGCCATCTGGCAGTTTCTAGAGGGGTTGCCGTATCAATAATTCTGCTGTTACTTTGAGTGATCACTTGAACCTAACTAGCAGAGACTCCTGATCTCGCTGCTAAGTGAAGCCTTTGGGTAGAATATCGAGAAACCCTTGGGAAGAATAACCAAGTCCTGGCAAAAACGGACGAGTTTATATATGCTGGATGTGATTGTGTCTCCATGGTGTTCCTGAGAGGCTCCATGTTCTCCTTACCTGTTTTCGGTTCGGAGCTCCTCCTGAGTTTTCTCCGCCTCCCGCTGTTCCCGCCCCGCCCACACCAGCGCCCGCCAGGCGCGCCATGTCCTGAGCTGTCTCCTCCAATCACAGAGCGCCGCAGCCTTCCCCATGCGGACCCTCCTCTCCAGAAGTACAGAGTACCACCCAGAGAAGTGCATCTGCAAACACTAGGCCACATAGTACACATGTGACATAGTACACACGTGACATAGTACACACGTGACATAGTACACACGTTACATAGTACACACGTTATGAGGCTATTTAAAATCTCTCAAACACACTATCGCATTTTCCATCACACATGTATACACAAACATGAGCCGCTGGCCCATGTACGCACACACATACACACACGTACACACACACATACACACACGTACACACACAAACCTTCAGGTTTAGTATCTGGACCCTGGCCTCTGCCTGTTGTTGTCCATGCAGTCTCTCTCTGTCTGTCTGTTGCTGCGGGGCTGCAGGGAGAGCAGACCCGGACTGTGGCCCCAGGGGCGTCTGGTCTGCCCTCCTTCTGTCCAGTCTCGCCCTCTCCCTGTGGGACATACCTAGCACAGTCATACCTGCATAACCTTCACGGGTTAGAAATTCACAATTGCCTTCTAAAAGACCAGGAAGACTGATTACTGTGCCCTGTATGGGACAGATTTCAATGCATTAAATTCAGAAAAAAATATTCCAATTTGAAAATGAAATATGATTGGTCCCTCTTCTCAGTCTGTTCAGAAGTGGAGCATGTGGGAAGCCCCTGGCTGCTGTGATAACAGTACCTCTGCCTGACCAGCTGTTCCAGGCTCCTTCTCTCCTCCATCTGCCGACGTAGTCGCACCATCTCCTGCTCCACCATCTCCTCCTGCCGCCGGGCCTCCTGCCTCCTCCTGCGCTCCTCCTCCTTCTCCCTCCTCTGAGCCTCCTCTCTGGCCTCCCTCCTCATCTCCTTCTCTCTCCTCTGCCTCTCCCTCAGTGCGTCTCGCTGAGCGCGGTTCTCACGCACCTGCAACAGCGTGTTGAGGAACCCACGGCATGTCATTAAGTCTGGAAATAGATCAGGAAGAATACAACTGGTCTAATTGCTTTAATCAGCACCAATCGCTTTCGAATTCAGTTTGGCCCTCATAGCATGTTAACCGCCTCAAGGATTCCGGAGATGTTAGAACCTAAGCCTGCGTCATGTCATCCTGGACACGCACCTGCCTGTGTCGAGCCTCCATGGTGACAGAGGGGTCTCTGGGCCTCTTCTTCTCTCGCTCAGAGTCCAGCGACAGGTCCTCCACTGTCCCAGAATCCAACACTTCCCTCTCCATGAGGTCCTGAAGGAAGTTGCTGACTGCACAGCTCTCCTCCTCCTCAGCCAGGTGGGAGTATAAATCTGTGCATGTGTACCAGTGGAAGTTAATTAGTGAGGGGGAATGAGAAACAGAGAGAACTCTAGGTTAGTGATGCAAAATCACTGGAGTTGACATAATTTGCTCTTTAAATCGTCCTATTAGTAATCGAATCACGTTTTTTCAGCCAGCCTGACTCATCCAACTGTGCAGGTCATTATACCGTCGAAATTGCTGTAGTCCAGATGAGCAGGTTGAGCAGGGAGCACAGCTGGAGGACTGCTCCTCTCACCAGGACCGACATGGTCATCCTCCCCCTCCATCTCCAGACACAACTTCCTGTTCATCCAGTCACTCAGCAGAGCCTGGGCTACAGGAGGCAGTATTCACGGAGGTGAATTCCTTATACCTATTAACTGCTGAACAGTTCTTTCTTTCTGTCCACTGCTTTGTGTGGAGACTTCCTGTGTTGTGACCTACCTTCGGTGTACGCTTCATCGTGGTCCTGCAGCTGGTCTGTGCTGGCTAGCGCCGTCGCCTGGCTGCTTATTCCTGAGGGCGCTTTCTTGAGGGAGAAAACCTCTGACACAGCAAACTCCGAGGCCATTTCCACTCTCTAATGACAAAAAGATTTTCAAAACTAGATGTTTACGAATGCCTACAAATCATCCTTATGTTAGGGTATATCTGTCACTCTCGCACATGCACACGCATGCATACAAAAATCCAAAACAAAAGGTCAAAATATAAGTTCTTACTTTCATCCAATGGTCTATATCACCATTACTCAACTGCACCTGTGAAGAATAAGTCAACTGTGAAAAGGTCTTGACAAAAAATTAGTAGCACAGATAGTGTATAAAAATGTATTTTGATCATCATATCAAACCAATGGTTATAGGTTTGCAGAAAGTCAGCGGTCAGTAGGTTGCTGTTATACTACAAACGGCACCCGGCCAGATGTCTGCAGATTAGCTTTTCCTGCAGAAAGCTTGGCCAGTTCTTAAAGTCAGCATATTATTTATGAATCATTTCCAAGCCATCAAAATTTGCCTGACTTACAGAGATTCGAATGCCCTGTCTAGCGCTACAGACGGCTGAGGCCATTATATTAGTCTGTAAGGCATTTATAAGCATATCGCTAGAGTGAGATAGTAAATCCATTCAATTTATCAGTCAGCCAAGATGGCAGTTTTATTAGGGTTTATCTCTACAGGGGGATTTCATCCAGAAAGGAAATGTCTGAAAAATGAAGATAGACAGTGGACACAAACCAACACAGTGCACATATAGCATAAAGAAATGCAGTTATTTTTATTTTTTTATTTTTTTAACTAGGGTGACCAGATTTGAGTTTCTGAAAAAGAGGACACCTAGTCGCGTCAGGGGGATCGCGTCTCACTATCTGATCAAAATGACAGTTCTCTCTACAGTCAGAGCTCGGCCAAGAAGGTAGAACGTAAGGGAGATACCCTTTCCAAAATTTGTAAGGGCGTAATACTTTGTGAAAGACCCAGAGAAATACAAATATCCGACGAGGCAAAATCCCGTACAATTATGGAATCCCTGCCGGACGCATTTTTTAGGTCTCGAAAAGAGGGCATGTCTGGGTAAAAGAGGACGTCTGGTCACCCTAAAAAAACATTAGCAGTAACGTTAAAAATGTATGCCAAGGTGAAGTGCGGAGTCCCAGAGGTGCCGGGCGCTTAACTTCAACCATTACGCAGGTGTTTATGTAATAAAAAGTTACTACTTCAAAAATCCTTTGAATCATGTTTAGATTTCAGTGTAAGTTAAATAAACAAAAAGAAATAGCTATGAGATTTACCTTTCCTGAAGCTGGTATATTACTTTTTGTGAATCTCTTCCAGCGAAAAATATCAGGATTATGTCTTGGGTATGCCATTTCATTAGGTAGCAAACTACCTTGCAAGTCCACCAACTCTCACTTAGATTCAACGATCAATTTGTTTCCTATGGCTACATGCGGGCTACGGTTGGTAGCTTAGCTGGTAGTAGTAGCTAACTCAGAAGGGATGATGGGCCAAATACTAAACTTTGGTGCTCATTTCAGTTGAGAAGTAATCTCACTATGAAAAACGTTAGAGCTACATATCTTATCCCTTGTGAAGAATAATCAGTTGCACAAAAACAATAAGAATAGTAATTCTCAAGAAAGTTGTAAAACTATATATTTGTAGCTTCTCGCACCAAACTTCTGCACGGTGCTGCTGTTTGTATACCACAGGTGACAAAATATGTGCTCCTGGATATTGTAGTGAATAAGTCATCCTCCTTGACCTTCTGCCCGACCTTACACGACTACATTTCCCATATGAGAAACGTCTCTTTGGTAACTATGGTTACTTGGAAGCTCTTGTCCCAAGGCTAGACGCCTTGAAATTTTCGCTAATTAACTTAAGTTTCGTTTACTGTTGCCCAATCTTTTACCCACTCTCTGTGTACTAATAAAGACATGTTAACATGAGTCATTTATTTAACTTTATTTATGATATAAGCATTTTGTTGTGTTTAGCTAGTGACGTAATATCTCCGCGACTTCCTCTCACATGCTGATATAGCTGCTTACTGGTGAGTGATTTTATGCAGAAAGGGTGTGGAATAAATATTTTGCGTGAGCAGTATGTTACTTTATCTTACTTGCTAGTATCGTGAAGTAGTTAATGAAAGGTTCGGCTTCGTTGGATTGCTATGTATTCAAGTGCTGCATTGACAGCTGAGCTAGCCAGACAGCAAGACTTCTCACCTCGCTATTTATCGTTAGCTTATTTAGCTACTGTGAATCACTCATCACAGTTAGACAGAGAGATGCTCGGGTATGTGATTCCTTATGGGTTTAACAATGTCAACAACCAACACTGATTCATCATAGTCCAGCTCTAGTCATCCTTTTCCTTAGAAATAGTAGGTGAACTAGAAATGCAATCCAAGCTTTAAATAAGCGTTCATTAAAATGAACGTCTAGTCCTTTCCTCTGTTTGCATCATCCCAAAGGACCGTTCGAGAATATGATCTAATCCAGCTGTTTGATCTCCAGGGCAGTATGAAGTTGGAGCTGTCCCGTGTGGTACAGGGATGTCGGATGGGGGTTCTGACGGGGCTGGGGAGGACAGGAGAGCAGTCACTGGAGGTCCCTGGTTGTATGCTGTACACACGCTGTGGCACAGTACCTCACCTAACCCAGGACACACTGCAGACCCTCGGCAGCCTACCCCCACTCACCCAGGTCACCTTATCCACCCTGTGAGACACCGACACCCTCGCACACGCAGATTCACCTGAGTCACCTCAGTGCCTACTCTCTCTTACATTTTTATTTTATTTTGTACTCCAGAGCGGAACACCAGGAAGTGTTGGAGGAGTTTAAGCAGGGATTCCGGAAGTTTGCAGGTAGGCGATGTTGAACACCTCTTTCCTTCCATCTCCACTGCATGTAAACATTGTTACATGGAAGATTTCAATAGAAATGTCATTATTCATGACCTAAAGTATAGTACTAAAACACAAAATAGACTATAGTCCTTTTAAACAATGCTGTCCCATATTAGTGTTATGTGGGTATGAAATGTCGGTAACATTTCGGAGAAAAACATATCTGTGTTGTGTGGTTGGCTATAACATCAGGCTTGCCCTTGGCAAGCTGAAATTTACATTTACATTTAGTCATTTAGCAGACGCTCTTATCCAGAGCGACTTACAGTAAGTACAGGGACATTCCCCCCGAGGCAAGTAGGGTGAAGTGCCTTACCCAAGGACACAACGTCATTTTGGCATGGCCGGGGAATCGAACTGGCGACCTTCAGATTACGAGCCCGACTCCCTCACCGCTCAGCCACCTGACTCCCTGAAATTGGAAGGATAATGAAAGTGTAAGCACTTGTTGTTCACACAGGAACTATTACATTGTGTCTTGAGGGGGCCAGTGAGCTCTATGATGGGTTCATTAAAAGTGAGTGTGCCACCAGTGCATGTTGTTGTTGTTGTTGTTGTTGTTTGGTTGGTAGTCTCCCCCCCCCCCCTTTGATCCTCTCCCCCGGCTGGGCTCACTAATAAGACCACACCTTCTTTCTGTCCTGTCTCAGGTTCACACTGTAATGAACATAATAAAGGATGTGGTGCTGGTGTCTTCTGCTGTGCTAGTTTGCTGCAGTGCCGTGTCCTGCGCTGTATGCAGTGTTACTGTATGTTGTTGTTTTCAGTAGGATCAGGTGGCTGAGCGGTTAGGGAATCGTGCTATTATCAGAAGGTTGCCAGTTCGATTCCCTGGCAGTGAAAAATTACGTTGTGTCCTTGGGCAAGGCACTTCACCCTACTTGCCTCGGGGGGAATGTCCCTGTACTTACTGTAAGTCGCTCTGGATAAGAGTGTCTGCTAAATATAAATGTTTTCTCTGCAGGTCTTCATGACACAGTTTTGTACTGCTCTCTTCATGACCCCGCCGCTCCGAGCCCTCTAGGTCACATCACCAACAAGGTCACGCTTCAAATCCCAACCCAGAGAACGCATGTGTCTCTATGGATCAGGTGGGACTGGCTTCACTGACTGTGATATGTGACAATGCTGCTTGTGTGTGTTGGGTGCAGACTGTGTCAGTGTGGGGCAGTGGTGGGCGTATCGAGTTAACGGTGGCCAAGTTCATGGCGCTCCAGAAGGCCGTCCAGCCGGACTGGTACCAGAGCATGGCAGACGGAGAAACCTGGCCCAGTGACACCTCCCGCAAGCGGGTCCGCAAGTCGGTGGACCGCACCCTGGCCCACCTGGACGAGTGTCTCCTCCTGCACCACAAAACACAGGTTATTTTTTTTCAACGACTCGCAAACTCGTACGCACGCACTCGCCCACGCACGCCTTCCACTCACCTGTGCCCCTCGTGTCTGCAGGAGCTGCAGGGCGTGGAGGTGTTTGGGGTGGTGGAGGGCGGGGATGCCCTGGAGGAGAGGGTGCGCTCAGCCAGAGAGACGGCCAAGAGGCCCGTGGGGGGGTTCTGTATGGACGGGCTGCACACTGGCTCTATGGAACAGAACCTCAGGACCCAGCTCATCACCGCGGTAACCAAGGAGCTGCCTGAAGACAAGCCAAGGTGTGTGTCACATTTCCATACACCTTTGAATGTTCTGTGCCTGATACCTGTACCTAACCCTTAACCACGTAGGTTAACGTTTTTTTCCAGGTGTTGCGGCAAAATGCCTTTGAATGAGACATTCTTTGAAAATGGTAAAATAATAGGTAGGTCAGTTCACGTAAAGAAAAGATGCTAGCAACATCTTTCAAAATGATTGGTGCTAAAAGTAAAGTCTGACCTCAATTTCCAGGCGGTCTGTCATTCATTATTGAATCCTGCGCCAGGCTTGTTTACCTAAATCAAAGTCTGTTGACATCTCGCTACAATCACTACTGCTGTTCTGCAGGTGTCTGTCCTGACATCCTAATTGCTTCTTCGACCAGTGATTGCTTGATGAAATACAGACATACCACTGACCCTCCCTCTCTCTCTCTCTCTCTCTCCCTCCATCCCTCCCTCCCTCCTTCCATGCCTCCATCCCGGGAACAAAATCATTATTCTCCCCTCCAGCCCAACTCTTAAACCCTCAGTGAGATTCTTTTTCTCCTCATGGCTGGAGACCCAGCTTTAGACTGATACTCCCCCCCCATCAACCTCCTCCTCCTCCCTTCATCCCTCCATTCCTCACTTCTATTCTCCCAATCACTCCACTTATTATGCTCTCTTGAAACCATGGCAACCCCCTCCTTCTCTCCTGGGAGCCATAGCAACCAGCCTGCTTTCATGCCACACTGGGAATACGGGCCTGCGTTTGAGAGAGACCGAGCAAACTTCTCTCTACGCTCTCAGTCTCGTCAGCTTGTCACTCACTTCAGGGCCCCATCTGTGGGGAAGTGTCCTCCCAAGCCCCCTGGCCCTGGAGGAGGGGATGGAGGAGCTGGTGGCTCTGATATGGAAAGTGGATCGGGACTGTATATTCAGCGGCCCAGAAGCACCTCTGTGGGTCTAATTGGGTTTGGTTCTGACCAGGAGCTCCATGTGGACTGTGCCGGGTCAGTGGCTGCACCACCCTCTGGGTCAGTCTGCCGGCATGTGATCCACCTCTGGGCTGCGTGGAGTCATTAGAGAATGGGGAATTGGGTCTGGGTCTGGCTCCTGGAGGCAGATAGCCAGGGAGAACCAGTCCACACAAACATGAATCATCAATCATGTGTTTGTAGCGTAGGTTTGTCTGGAATGTTTTCTTTACACGCTCATTGACTTTGTTTCCGTGTGTGTGTGCGTGTGTGTGTGTGTGTCAGGCTACTGCAAGGCGTGGGGCGGCCTGACGAGGTTCTGGCGTGCGTGGAGGCCGGCGTGGACCTGTTTGAGAGCTTCTTCCCCTTCCAGGTGACGGAGAGAGGCTGCGCCCTCTGCTTCGACTTCGACATCAGCCCCGACCCTGAGAGAGCAGGTACAGCGCCCCCCTCAGGTGTGCTGCAGTACTGTCACTTGTTGATCCCCTTTTCTGCCTGTGTTTCCTGACCCTCACAGGATTTCCAGCAGAAAATGTGTTAGTTAAGGTGGTAGGGTGGGGTTTGCCCTGCCCTCAACAGCTGGGGGTCCTACTCTGCACAATCCTAACCTTTCTAAACAGACTATACAGACACGGGATGAGATCATCTCAGAGCTACATGTCTGATTTGAGGGTAAAATTGAAAAGGAAAAATCGGAAGTGTTCTGTATTCATGAGGATGTACTATAGGTATGGTTTGCCACTAAGATCAGATAGCTGAAAGGATTTCATTGTTGAAAAGCAATATGTGAACAGCTGTGCTCGTTCTTATGAGGGGAAGGAGGCTTTGTGTACCTCGAGCACCCATCCACACCTCTCACACTCCTAAACATCACAAGGACCTGAATCTAGATGAGAGTAAATATTGCAAGTCATGAACCTAAACATGAGGATTGACAGCTACAGGGATGAGTTTCATTGTATTGACGGAATTTATGTTTCTGGAGATAATCCTTGTTATGTTACCACAGCAGGATGGTGCGTGAGATAGGGGCAGCGGCGTCGTTAGACCCTTTTTACTGGGGCACGTGCCCCAGTATAAATCTGCTGTGCCCCAGTAAAATCTAAAGTTTAAGTTTTAACAATTTACTTTATTAGTCAGTGCATTCATTGATAATCCCGGAAAAAATAAACACAGTATCCCAATCAACGCTTGTAAAATCAAAGCAGCTTAACCGAAAACACAAACCGATGCACGCAAAATTCCATATCAGCGCGCTCTTCTGAGCTTGCCAAATAGCCACTGCAGCACACAGAAGTCCAGGTGTCGGACTCGGCACACAAGTCAGAATTGAGGTAGGCTAAGAAAACATTACAAAACTAAAGAAAGTTTCTAAATGATAGGCCTACCGATCTTCTTATTTTGACTAAAACATAAAAACCATATTACATAAAGCTAAAAAAACAAACAGTAAACGAGTAAACAGTTTGCGCTCAAATGAATGCGAAAAAAATGTGAGCGCTCGCATTAACTATTGATGTCCCTGCCAAAGCTGCCCAGTGCATTGTGCGCAGCACGCTTGGAAGAAAAACAAAGCTATATGAATAGGGGCCTGGTTCCCCAGTAGAGTTTTATGTCTAACAAGCCCCTAGATAGGGGCCTGATCAAAGACAAGCATTCTTATTGTGCTTATGTTGCAGACAACCAATGGTCAAGATGCTGATGAACATGAGCAAGATATTTATTCTGTTAGAAATCCTGGAGGGGGATTTTCACCCCAGTGGGGTCGATATGAAGCCTTTTCCCTGTGTGAGATATCCCTCCTCTATGGATTCAGATGTCTTTAAGAGCAGCTGCTCTGGC
This sequence comes from Thaleichthys pacificus, assembly GCA_023658055.1. Classification (NCBI taxonomy): domain Eukaryota; kingdom Metazoa; phylum Chordata; class Actinopteri; order Osmeriformes; family Osmeridae; genus Thaleichthys; species Thaleichthys pacificus. Next base: position 14,309,190 of record CM042872.1, read on the forward strand.
GAGGAATCGTGAATTAATGAACACGCTTTGTAAGGTGGTGTCTCGCTTCCAGTTCATAGGCAGAGCGTAACGTGTGTGTTGTATGTCTTTGGTGGAGCTGGAACGTATTTTACATTTAGTCATTTAGCAGACGCTCTTATCCAGAGCGACTTACAGTAAGTACAGGGACATTCTCCCCGAGGCAACTAGGGTGAAGTGCCTTGCCCAAGGACACAACGTCATTTTTGCACAGCCGGGAATTGAACCGGCAACCTTCTGATTAGTAGCCCGATTCCCTACATTTTCCAGCCTCTGGTCAGATGGAGTATGTAAGCAGAGATACCAAGACTTAATGAGTTTTGGTGACAATTTCAATTAAATCATGCCCGGTCATGCTATCTGACACGAGATGGGAGCGTATATCTACTAGACACAGCTAGGAGGCAAACATGTGCCAGACTAATGTGGCAGAAAGGCAAAGCTCCATATCAAGTAGGGGTTTAGTGTCAGACAGAACTAATCGATTCTGCACAAGGAATGTAATGGAGTTCGCTAGAGGTGAATGCAGGGCCGGTGTCGGCAAACCGAGACGGAAAAAGAACTCCAAATCCCTCCTCAGCCAATTAGAGTGGTCCGTGGGGACGTGGTGTCAGAGTGTCACCCCAATCTGCCTCTGCTCTGGCCCGACGGCTCATACTGGAGGCCACCTCCTCTCCCTCCACCTCCTCTCCCTGCCCCCCCCCCTTCCTCCTGTCTACCCTGAGAGGGCTAGTCTCCCCCTCATCTTAATCTCTGTCTCTCATTCCCACAAAAGCTCACTTTATCTCACATCTGTCCTTTCTCTCCACTCGCCTTTCTCCTCCTTCTCTCATTTCCTTTTTTTGTTTTTTTTCGTCCTCCCATCTCACTGTTTCTCTCGCCGGACTACTTTGTTTGGTCAACAGACCCCCCCCCCCCCCCTCCTTCTTTCTTCATGTCTCTTTCAACTCTTGCCTTTGTAGTTCAACTCCTCTTCCATTTTCACTCCATCTGTTTGTTTTCCCTCTCCCAGACCCTCCTGGTTTCACTCTGCTTCTTCCTTTCGCGTACCTGCCCCCCCCCCCCTCCCCTCTCTCCCTCGATACGTCTCCCTCCCCTCTCTCCCTCGATACGTCTCCCTCTCTCTCTCTCCCTCGATACGTCTCCCTCTCTCTCTCTCCCTGGCCTGTATCGCTCATCTTGCCCTTCTGGTGACCGTAGCTTCTCTCTGGATGGAAGTGCCTGATAAGTCTTTAATGAAGCTGGGCGGACTGGAAGCTTATACTGTTCGTGCATGGTGGGGATTTTTTTGTTTTGTTTGTTTGTTGATGCGTGCGTGCATGTGTGTGAGAGAGAGAGAGAGGGAGAGAGAGAGAGAGGGAGAGAGAGAGGGAGAGAGAGAGAGATGCTGGAATCAAGTAAATACTGCCTTTTTTCAGAAGGGATAGCAGCGTGAAATTAGGACATAATGGAGTGCAATTGGTTTTGGTTGTATGGATTTGGAATACGAGAGGAGAGGTTTGTTTGAGGGACGGCAGGGGGGCTGTAGGAAGAGATTGGATTGGCCCACGTTCCTGTGGAGTTGGACAGCTTTGTGATTGGCATGTGTTTGGGCAGTGCTGCAGCAGGATGAGGGGATCTCAGCAGGAGAGACCGTGGAGAGACCAGGAGACTGTGTTGGAGAGGACCAGACCCAGATGACTCGGTTTGAGATCAACCTGAAAGACAAGAGGTTGGTTTCTCTCTCTCTCCCCTGAGGATTCACTCCAGGTTATCTGGTCGACCTTGTTCTTCATATCGTCTGCTCTCGGAGGTAGAGCTTGACCAGTGCACATTTCTGACCCATGACCTTTGGCCCTGTGACCTGCAGGTTTAGGGAGGACTTCGGGCCCCTGGTGGAGGGGTGTGGCTGCTACTGCTGCCGGAACCACCAGAGGGCGTACCTGCATCACCTTCTGGTGACCAATGAGCTTCTCGCCGGAGTCCTCCTCATGCTCCACAACACGGCCCACTACTGCTCCTTCTTCTCCGCCCTGAGGGGGGCGCTAGCCAGCGGCCAGCTGGATGCCCTCAAGAGAAGAGTACTGCGGGGGAGGAGTGGGGAGAGGAGCGAGGAGAGGAGCGGGGAGAGGAGCGAGGAGAGGAGCGAGGAGAGGAGCGGGGGGAGGAGCGGAGGGAGGAGCGGGGAGAGGAGCGGGGAGAGGAGCAGGGATGTGGTAAAGGATGAGGACTAGCAGAGCTGAGTTGGTGAGGGTGGAGAACAGGGAGGAGCGAGCGGCAGGGGGTGGGTGGGGGTTGATGTGAAGAGGGCTGGTTCCTTGCAGGGATCACCAGTCTGCTGACTGTATTGTCAGGGCTTCACTCTAATTGGTTCCACCTGCTCGGTCAGACCAGGAGCATGATCACTTGAAGGAGCGGAAAAGGTTTTGGGGTCAGAGTTTAGGCTCGGCTCTTAAAGGGGAAGAGGAGATGAAGGAGGAGGAAGGGCGGCGATGGCATTGTCGTTTTCGCCCTTGTCAGAACCATTTCCTGAGTATTTCCCTCCCCTTGAACTGAAGAGGACAGGTGGGAAACACAGAAGAGGGGGAGGAGAGCCAAGACAGAGGACATGGAGGAGGGGAAGAGGAGAGACAAGAGAGGAGGGAGAGGAGAGGAGAAGAGAGACAGGAGAGGAGAAGAGAGGAGGGACAGGAGAGGAGAAGAGAGGAGGGAGAGGAGAGACAGGAGAGGAGAAGAGGAGAAGAGAGGAGGGACAGGAGAGGAGGGAGAGGAGAGACAGGGCTGACAGGAGAGTGAGACGGGAAGGGAAAGGAGAGGAGGGGTGAGACAGGAGAGGGAGGGGAAAGAGGGGCTAGGTTTCATAGGGAGAGAGAGAGTAACGGTATAGGGGACAGCAGAGTATCGACCATGGCGTCACCCCTGCGTCCCACCTGACATGGTCCCATTCCAGTCCAGTGGATGAGTAATGTCCCCCAGCCTCCTTAACATAACTGGTCCAGGAGCAGGAGCGCTGGGAGAGCAGGTCGTGCTGATTAACCAATGAACAGGAAGCAGGAACTCTCTCTCTCGCATCCTCCATTGATATGTTGTCAACACTTTATCTTCCTCATGACATTATTGTTTTGTTTGGCCTCATATCCACTTCACTTTTTAAGATGTAAAAGTTGAATACCTCAGGTATTGGACCAGCAGTGTTTTCTTTTGAAACCATCTATGTGCTTTATTAATCATCAGTTTAGATTAATCTAAAACAAGGATCTTCTTTCTTTTTATATCTAATATTTTCGCACTTGATCAGGTATTTGATGATAGATTTGCCATGTCTAATAAATTGGAAAAGTATGTGCTTTTACCTGAAGGCTTTATCTGTTGCTATTATACATGCAGAAAATGCACACATTCAGTAAACCCATACACTTGTAAGCCTGTTGGGAATGTCTCTCTGGAATGAAAAAGACAATCTTGTGCATTCCAAATGAAGCTTTGTTATGCGAATGCATACATATGATGGTTTATGTCAGGATAGTGGAACCCAGGGGATTTTTTGAGGTTAACTAGAGGTTCCGGTTGTCATCTCCATCGTTAGCTCTGCCGAGGACCGACACAGATGTGGCAGACCGCGGCGTCTCCGCGGCAGGAAGAGGGCGAAGGGGACTATATTAGTGAAAGATTGAGGCTGTAATTGAATGACTATGACTATAACTGTATGGGTAGGAGGAGAAAATGTGCTACGCTTGCGAGAATTCGCCTGAGAAATTTCCTGAGTGGGTTTGTGCTTGAGTTTTTATTGAGCCACACGTATAATGTGTGATGTGTATGTCTGTCAGGGTGAGATTCAGCAATACAGCGGCTGGTGTATTTGCGTGTGTCCTGAGAGGAGACCACGGTAAATAAGAAACCAGTGTGTGTTTGTGTGTGTCACAGGTCTGCTACGGAAGTGTGAGAGACAGTGGGGACTATTTGCATTTAAAAGTGGCACGAACGCAGCAGGTGGGCCACACAGCTCGTTTGAACCAATTACATTGACAGAGCGGCTCCCGCGATCATTAAAAGTTTCCCTGCTCTCACCTCCCTCCCAAAACTTTCCTGTGTAAGGTGTCATTTTATCTTGCACTTCACACACACAGACAGATTGTTATCGACTGCCGTTGATAGCGTGCAGTTGAAACCGAAGAGGCCATCTATCGTACCCTTCCAGAAACCGCCGCTGCTTTGATGAAAGATGCAACTGTGATCAAGATAGAGGATGACGGTGTGAGAGCAGTAGTTGTTCCTCCGAGATGTTTTCCAAGTTACTGCAATTGAACAGGAATTAGGTTGTCAAAAAAAGGAAACTGGTTGGACAGCCAGTTCTATATGCTCGGCGCAATGTTGCCTTGTGGCGCTGCATGAAAAGTGAACGATATTTCCCTCGTCGATTTCAAGTTGTTTCAAAGTAGGCTGAACTCCAAACGTCCTCTTAAATCACTAAGACAAAATGTCAGTTTGCGTGAGTCAAATCTGTGCTCCCCGTTCTCCACAATGACAAATGAGGAGAACATCGAACAGGGCAACCATTGGATTTCTAATCCTCCTCCTGTCCCCATGGCAGTTGGGTGCGACGGGCAGGTCTTCATGCAGATGTCTGACTGAGTGACTCAGAGCAGGTATACCTCCCTGATGTCCTTGGATTAATTCAAGCTGTTACCTTGTCACGAGATTTCAGATCCGCTGGGGATAGACTTCCCCTGTCTAAAGGGTCAAGGTCTGTCTGAATATTTCATTTCAGCCCCTGTACCTTTTAGAAATGAAATGTATAAGTTGTAGGTTTAAGCACTCTGATGAAATATTGAGGCAAGGTTATAACATTAGCGCTCATGACGTCTGGGTGAACAGTTCCCCTAGCCTCTGCACGTGCATGGCGCTCTCGTACACCCTAATATGATTTGAAGGAAAATCTCCTTGCAGGCGACCTGGGCCTTTGTCACAGTAGACTGCTAAATCTAAGCCTGTTCCAGCATATTCCACTGCTACTGGATATGGCAAAAGTTAAAATACGTTCTGCACTTGGCAAGAAAGTTACGCAATAATTTGATTGTGGTCATAGAACGTTTCCCAATGGAGCATCAAATCAAACCTCAAGTTTGTGTGATGTTTAGAAATCGGATGATCTTTACGTGGACTAAGGTGAGGGGTCAGGAGAGGGCATGGGGTCAGGAGAGGTCAGAGGGTCCACGGGGCAAAGTCCACGTCTGCTTTGTTGACAAATCCCATAGGTGAAAAATTACCACGGTTGGTTAGCTGGACCTGTATCTCTCCATGTGTGTATGTCTCCATGTGTGTATCTCTACATGTGTGTGTGTGTGTCTTGGCACAGAGGACAAAGAGGGCTGTGAGGACTGTCAGCCGTGTTCACTGTGGCACGACAGAAGCCATATGCAAAGGTCAAGTACGAAGACGGTCTCTCTCTCTCTCTCTCTCTCTCTCTCTCTCTCTCTCTCTCTCTCTCTCTCTCTCTCTCTCACAAACACACAACATTTGCTGTCTGGCTGTGTAAACCTATCCGAGTTGCACCCCCCCTCCACCACACAGCTGGTGGAGTGTATGTTCAGATGTACAGGGTTTCCATCACGGATGTAAATAGCATGTGTCTACTTCAACGTTCATGGCATCGTCACGGGGATTGAAGACGCCTCGCTGGGGATTCGGATGTTGAAGCTGACTTTAAATGTAACTAATCACTCTTGATTGTGGAAACATACAGCAGTTAATGAGTCTCCCAGTGCCATAGAGATGGAAATGAGAGCATGCAGGATTGCAGCAGGACGGCTGTCACGTTGTCATCCAGCGAGTCCAGTCCACACACAGGCCCGATGATTTATTCAAACGGTTGCCTATCCAATCACAATTCTTGTATTCCTGTGCAGGATGTCATGATTTATTTATGCAAACCCTAAAATAAACTTGTGGCATTTGTAAGGTACAAATCATTGGACGCACCAGGGGGTGACAAGGAGGGGGGGGGGGGGAGGGGGTAAACGTTTTGGAATAGCATCAACAGTCTCCTGACACACGGTAATAATCTCACGGACTCACTCACGCTTGACCGCAGGGCTGGTGAGTCTGGGTCTGTCAGGGGAGGACAGAGAGAATACAGAGAAGATGAGCAGTTTTCATTTGCAGTCGTCCGCTGGGCCGTGTTAGGGATTCGCGGAGAAAACATCAGGGCTCCACAAAAACGGAGTTTAGGATACCGGAACCTCTTCAGAATGTTTTAGAATCATAAGAGTTGGATGTAGAAAGGTACACGATAGCCGCACTAACAGTGGATGTTAGGAGGTGAGATGGTGGTGGGGGAGGATGAGAGAGGGGGTCTCTCCCTCTTGATTGATGTAAACACATGCAAATACGAGGTGGATTTGTGTTGAAGCCCTTGTAACTAGAGTGCCGGCGGTTAGAAAGGGTTAAATCACCTCAAAGCAGTTGAGTTTCTAAGGAGTGTGACACGACTTGAAACGCTACCACTAGGTGCTTGATCAAACAGTAATCAGCCGCTTGAGAATGTGATCAACGGCTTCTCCTGTGGAGGAAGTTCAGCTTCAGCCGGGCCCCCTGCCGGGCGCTGAGAGAGGGCGGCTGGAGAGGATTGCCTGCTGTTACATGGGGCCACTTAGGTAGCAGGAGGGGAGAGACTTGGCAGATATGGCACAGGAATATTTTCTCGCTTTTCTAGATGTGACTTTGAGCTCCGATGCTGGAGGAGTTTTCGTCTACTAATCACAAGAGCAGGCTTTTGATGGGAAATATGTGTGTGTGTGTGTGGAGGAGAAGGGATAGAGAGACGAAAGGGAGAGGGGTGGGGATGAGGGGTGGAGGGAATAGAAGGGGACTGCATGGTCGACTTACAGACTAGTATATATATTAGATTTGCTTGTGACGGATGGTTTCAGCCGGGTGAAAACCCCCAGTAGCAGTGCTGCTCTACGGATAGCCTATTTAAATGGCCTCAGAGGGACAGAAAGCATTAAGACAGGATTAGGGGTTCTTTGAGAAAGATCAAAAGTGGAGGCGCTTTGGTTGTCAGTCCCACTTACCTTCACCACTGTAGGTCTGCACTCTGCACAGAGGAGGAGGTGAGGGGGAGGTGAGGAGGAGGAGAGGTGAGGAGGAGGAGGAGGAGGAGAGCAGGAGGAGAGGTGAGGAGGAGATGAGGAGGAGGAGGAGGAGGAGAGGAGGAGGAGGAGAGGTGAAGAGGAGGTGAGGAGGAGGAGAGGGGGAGGTGAGGAGGAGGAGAGGTGAGGAGGGGGGTCATCAAAGGGGCTGGAGGGTAGATGGACAAATGGACCGGGGCGAAGACTAGTTGATGTTTGGAGATCAGGGAAGGCTTGGGGACTCTGAGGTGACATTCCTCCCTGATGTTTTTGGTTTCGGTTGATTTTCGCCTCACGGCCCCAGGTCTGACACTGCCTTCTGGAAGGTTCTGGAAGGTTCTGGAAGGTTGAACACAGCGTGACACTTCCAGTAATCAACGCTGAGCAGACAGCCCACTTTATCTGTGATGTACTACACTCACGATGATCATAATCTCATCTCTCGCCTCATTGGCCCAGGGTGAGTGATGCCTCAGTGTGGAAGTGATGTCCTGTACAGACCGGAGCGTTGCACACAGACTGGCACAGCTCCATGATGCGGCTGATTAAACTGCTGTCTGACAGCCGCACTCACACACAAATCTCCTCGCACCACCGTCTTACTCACCACCACACAAAACATCAAACACACTGATGAAGACAGCCGCTTGACCACTCAGGGTACGTGTGTGTGTGTGATCCACCGAGAGAGAGAGAGAGAGAGAGAGAGAAAGGGGGGGAGAGAGAGAGAGAGAGAAAGGGGGGGAGGGGGAGAGAGAGAGAGGGGGGGGGGGGGGAAGAAGAAAAGAAAACGTGGAATTAGTCAGCATGCGTGGAGGTCACCAGCGTATTGTTTTCATGATTGGGTCTAGTGTGTTTGTTTTGGGAGGTTCAGCCAGCAGCCATCTTCTTTGTTTCCTCTCAGTGCTGGTGGCACAGTGAGGGAGAGCAGAGTGCATGTTTGTGTTGGTCTGAGGCTTTGACCCAGATGGGATGGCTAGTTACACAGACGGGGTGAGACAGAGGGAGGGGGAGGGGAGGGGAGGGAGGGAGGGAGGGAGGGAGGGAGGGAGGGAGGGAGGGAGGGAGGGAGAGGGAGGAGGGAGAGGGAGAGGGAGAGGGAGAGGGAGGAGAGGGAGAGGGAGGGAGGGAGGGAGGGAGGGAGAGGGGGAGGGAGGCAGGCAGGCAGGCAGGCAGGGAGGGAGGGAGGGAGGGGAGGGAGCGAGAGGGAACGAGAGGGAGGGAGGGAGGGGGAGCGAGAGGGAACGAGAGGGAGGGAGGGAGGGAGGGAGGGGAGCGAGAGGGAACGAGAGGGAGGGAGGGAGGGAGGGAGGGAGGGAGGGAGGGGGAGCGAGAGGGAACGAGAGGGAGGGAGGGAGGGGGATTGTTTTCTAGAAGGGGAGAGGGAGGTAGAGAGGCAGACAGACAGAGGGAGAGAAGGAGGGGAGCGAGACAGAGGGAGGGAGAGATGGAGTTTGTTTTCTAGAAGGGCACAGGGACAGCTGGGGGAATGAGGCTACAGTTTGCAGCTGAGTCTGCCCCAAAGCACTGCAAACTGTACCCCCTCTGCCTGTGTATGTGTGTGTGTGTGTGTGTGAGAGAGAGCATTACTGTGTCCTTCATTTTCCCAGAATGTGGCTCATGCTGTGGAAATGCCCTGAATGTTTCCCATTACGAGGAAGGAGAATCTCTGTAAAGAATACTCAAGCCATTTGGCACAGCTAAACATACACCAATATACCTTTGTGAAGAGAAGTAACAGGACGTTAACAATGGCAAAGGGGAAGAGAAAGTGTGTGGATGTGTGTGTGCGTGCGTGGGTGTGTGTGCGTGGTGTGTGTGCGTGGATGTGTGTGCATGGATGTGTGTGCATGTGTGGGTGTGTGTGGGTGTGTGTGCGTGGATGTGTGTGTGTGCGTGTGTGTATGTGTGCGTGTGTGTCTGTTTAAGATGAGCACGGGGAGATACATGGATCTTTTCAACCATTGTGCTGAAACAGGGTGAAGGATAGGACCCAAATCATTTCCATTCATTTGTGTTCAGCGATTTAGCATTGTTCCCCTTGTGGGTCTCTAAATCCACAGATTTAATTAAGCAGTTTCACAAGGGTGGCAGGCTAGCAGGGGCTTGCTACCTCTGGAGAGAAAGGGTTGGAGGGTTGGAGACCAAAGAGAATGGAAGGCGTGAGAGAGTATGTGATGCCCCAGTAGGTGACAGCAGCAAAACTGCACCAAGAAAGTGCTTGATTAGAGCGGGAAAATACATGAGAGAAGAAGAATCGACTGAGAGAAACGTGTTTTACACCTCAAACATGTTTGATGGTTTTTCTACCCTGTCTTGTTGATCTCAGGCCTGAGTTAGTCGACCATACGTCCAGCCTGTTGGCCTCCTCTTCTCTGCCTCTGGAGGTCGTCCAGAATCCATCACTGGTGTTCACATGCAGACAGTGAGTGACCTGTTCAGTGATGCACTAGTCAATACAACACATATACATACACACACACACACACACACACACACACACACACGCTCTTTGGACACACAAACCGTTGCATTCCAAATCACACTCTCACATGCAATATCACAGAGTGGTCGATACATGGCAGGATTACAATCAGAGCAGAGAGTCGCACACACACACACAAGCACACACGTAATTACGGAGTAGAATGTGCCACAGATGGGGTGATGCCAGAGGATTGAATCACACACTTGAGGGAAGAATGAGAGTGGGTGGAGAATGGAAAGAGGGGAGGCGGGGGTGGGGGGTGGGTGGGTGTGGGGGTGGGGGGGGGGGGGTGTGGTTGAACATGTTGGTTGGGCCTAATCCAGGTCCAGATTTAGATGATGATATATCTAAGACACACAATTGACGTTACTTCGAGATTCCCTAGTGGGCACGGCTGTCAGTGAAAGGGAACGGGAGAGAGAGACACTGAGGCAGCGTGCGAAGGCAGCGTGCGAGGCAGCGTGAGAGGCAGCAAACGCTGTGTACCCTAATACCTGCGAGTCGTGTCAAGCTACCAGGAAGTGACACGTGGGTGCTCCAGGGGTTCCGAATGAGAGAGCGTGTCCTGAGACTCATGAATATGAATGAGAGGAGAGAGGACAGGGTCTCTCCGCTGGGTTCGTTTCTGTGTTCACGGTGTTGATAGTGTGTGTGTGAGCACGTACCATGACCGCTGACAGTCCATCTCTGTTGTCGCTGGTGTGAGCGAGGGCTGGCTACTTGACATGGACGACGAATGAGAGAATTCACTGTATAATTACTATTCTGCCGTCATAATGGTTGGAGTCAAATCATAATGTGATTGCATTTTGAAAGCACGCTCTGTGCAAAATACTGGCAAGGGTTGTGCTCTGCCCCTTGTGCTAATATCTTTCACCCTCCATGCACTCACTCAAAGCACTTAGTTTTTTCCCCAGACAAATTCAGTATGTAGAGTATACAATATGTGGATATATTCTTCTTGACATATATATATATATTTCTGGTTGCTTTGAATTACCATTGAGAACGTTCCTTGCATCAAGCAAATCACAGTGATTCAAAAAGTCTGGAAAAAGATTTATATTTGATATAAAAAGATGATATTTGGTCTTACCAAGCATGTACAAACAAGCACTTTGAGCCCACACATACACACCTCTCTTATCGCTCTCATACAGTTCTTCTATCACATTAAGCCACGATGGTGGAGACTTGGCCTTAATAGCTCCCACACACTGACAGAATGAGGGGACCTGAGACACTGAGAAGCAGGAGAGGTAGGACAGGTGTGAGAGGGGAGCTCTCTCTCTCTCTCTCTCTCTCTCTCTCTCTCTCTGTCTCTCTCTCTCCCTCTCTCTCTCCCTCCCTCTCTCTCTCTCTCTCTCTCTCTCTCCCTCTCTCTCCCTCTCTCTCTCTCTCTCTCACTCTCTCTCTCTCCCTCTCTCTCTCTCTCTCTCTCTCTCTCTCTCTCTCTCTCTCTCTCTCTCTCACTCTCTGTCTCTGTCTCTCTCTCTCTCTCTCTCTCACTCTCTCTCTCTCTCTAATATGCAAACATCTGATGAAATATTCAAATCTAATCTGTACGCCGACATCTTTCCACTCATTTCTTTCTGTCCCTGCGAAGAGCAGATCTCAACTGAATCTGGAGGGAGGATACCAAATACAGTCCATTGTTTGTCCTAAATGATCATTTCCTATTTATAATTCTCTCTCTCATGCGCGCTCTCTCTCTCTCTCTCGTGCCTCTGAATGAGTCGGAAAAAAAATCCCCTTTGGGAAATTCAAGCGTCTTGGTAACAAGATGAGTCCAATACTTTTATCCCTTTCTCACACAAAGAGAGAAAGGAGGGCTTGTTAAATTTTCCTCAGATGTATCTTGATAGCTTTGGTCGGACCGCTCTCCTTCTCTCTTTCTCTCCCTCTCCTCCTCCTCCCCCTCTCTCCTGCTCTCCTTCTCTCTTTCTCTCCCTCTCTCCTGCTCTCCCTCTCTCTTTCTCTCCCTCTCTCTTTCTCTCCCTCTCTCCTCCTCTCCCTCTCTCCTGCTCTCCCTCTCTCCTTCTCTCCCTCTCTCCTGCTCTCCCTCTCTCTTTCTCTCCCTCTCTCCTGCTCTCCCTCTCTCTTTCTCTCTCTCTCTCCTGCTCTCCCTCTCTCTTTCTCTCCCTCTCTCCTGCTCTCCCTCTCCTCCTCCTCTCCCTCTCTCTTGCTCTCCCTCTCCTCCACCTTATCCCTCTCTCCTCAGCTGCCCTTCTGCAATATGTCTCTCACACCCCTCTCTTCCATCCCCCTTGTCATTTATCTCTTTATACCTTTCCCTCTCCTCTGCCCTCTCTCCATCCATCACCCCTGCTCCCCCTAACCACCCACCCACCCACCCATCCACCCGCCCACCCCCACCTCCCCCTCTCCCTCTCCCCTCCCATTGGCCCAGGCGGTGGCAGCTTCTTAGCCGTGGCCTGGGACTGGACACGATAATCCCAGAATCTCATTCTGATGGTAATTCTCCTTGCTGGATTGGCTGTGTGACCTCTGATTGTTTCCTAGAGGTGGGTGTCAAACAGCTAGCTCCTGCATCTCAGCTACCTGTGTGGGGTGTTTGTAAGGAGTGTAAGCGTGCTTGTGTACATGTGATTCTTTCTTCTGCGTGTGTGGGCATGAACGGTGTGTGAGAGAGAGGGTCTTTCTGTGCAAAGTGATTGATGAAAATTACAGAAGCTCCGGTGTTTAACAGGCTTTTCTGCAGACCGCTTTAAGGGCCGACTTATCTCCGTGGAACTGCACAATGGGGCATAAGCACTGCTTTCCTAATCGCTTTGCTTCACCGCAGTTCTCAGGCTCTCAAGATGAGATCTGTGCGCCACTGCTTGTCTTTAACTTTCATGTAATACACCAATTTCACAGTGTTTGCGGCAAGTCCCTCGCAGGCTTCAGCTATGCTTTCATCTCTACGTCGCAAACCTCTGTACGGAGCTACTGACATGCTCTATACGTATAAGTCATTATATTTGATTTGCCTACACATCCCCCGTAGAAGAGAAGAGAAAAGCCGTCTCTCTCTGCCTCAAAAACATCCATAACATATTGTAAATGCTCTTAAACCTGAGCTTCTCTGAATGTTCATCACACATTAATCTTCATGACATCCCCTCCCCTCAGCCATCCCATCCCACCCCTCTCCTCCCCAATCCCAGATCTCCTTAACAAGGGGCAGCAGTAAGGGGCCGCAATAGGGGGGGGGTGGAGATTCATAGGTCAACATAACATGGGGTGTTTAGGCATTCCGTGCGTGGGAGCACTTGTCCAGATTAGCATAGCTATCAGGGAGCTGCTGATGTGCTTAGCACACTGCTGTGGTAGATAAGGGAGTTCAGACACGTGCCAGCTCCGCCGCTACACTGCAGCTGGGTGCTTCGCTGGCTGTCAGATGGCACCGTCGATCCATGCCAAGGTTTCAAACATGAAAAGATTCCACCATTTTGCTTTGTTGTCAACATTTCCCTGAAGTGTTTATCTCACTGTGTACAATGGAGCCTTGTCTAAGAGACCACATCTCGAACACAGCACTTCTCTAACTCACATCTCACTCTATAATCAAACTGAGATCCAACATGATGCACACAATACACACAGATAGTATATTCCAGCCATTAATCTACTATCACTTCCTCAAATGCCATCTTCAGGAGAGGCAGATGGATCTAGGTGTCTATCATCTTCCATAAGGCTAAACCCTAGAAGATGTTCCAGTGAAGACACGTTCATCTCACTCTGCTCTGAGTTTCCTAGACATTTACATTTAGTCATTTAGCAGACGCTCTTATCCAGAGCGACTTACAGTAAGTACAGGGACATTCCCCCCGAGGCAAGTAGGGTGAAGTGCCTTGCCCAAGGACACAACGTCATGTTTGGCACGGCAGGGAATCGAACCGGCAACCTTCTGATTAATAGCCCGACTCCTTAACCGCTCAGCCATCTGACCCCTAGACTCTCAACAGAACTGGTACATCTGGGAGACAGGACGCCCAGATGTTTCACAGCTTCTCTCACAGCTGTTATAAACAAGCCTCCATGACACACACACACACACACACCAACACACGTATATACACACACAGGGACAAAGGCGCCTCTGGATCAGAACTGTTGCTGACAAAGTGCAGGAGAAACCCATGTTCCTCTCCTGTGTGTAACGGGCTAACAGCATGACTTGAGCGTGTGCTGAGGTGCGTGTGGATGTGTGTGCAGAATGTGCTCCAGCACCAACTTTGATCCCGGGTAATTGGCTGACTTGTTTAAGGGGTTTGTGTCCCCCAGCGGCAACGTCCTGCATTCGTTAGATTGTAATGCTATTACCATGGTGACCTCACACATGCATCATCACACACTCAGACGCGAGATGGTGGATGGCGGTGGGTAGATAACATGTTCTGATTCACTGTTTGGGCTCGGCCGGATCGACAGACATATACAGAGCTAAGAGTCTCCGCAGAACTGAACGCAAACTGAAGTTCCATCACCAAGTTATTTATGAAAACCACCATCTGACTCATACTTGTCTGTGCTGTGTGCTTCCATTAGCGTGTGTGTGTGTGTTCCTGGGAGGAAGCGGGAGGGAATGGGGTGGAGGCAGTCGACGGCATCTCGGAGACTCTTGTGGGAGGAGAGAGTGAAGTCTGGATGGGGGAGTGAGGGAGGGAGAGAGAGAGTGAGAAGTCTGGATGGGGGGAGTGAGGGAGGGAGAGAGAGAGAGTGAAATCTGGATGGGGGGAGTGAGGGAGGGAGAGTGAAGTCTGGATGGGGGAGTGAGGGAGGGAGAGAGTGAACGGCTGAGGATGGAAGGCCGACTCTCTCTTTTATCTGCCATCACCATTAGTGGCTGTCAAAGACGCCATAACTGTCCTTCATGTTTATCTTACAGGAGGCCGGCCAGACACACTCACTCATAAACACACACTTATTCTCTCTCTCTCCCTCTTCTCTCTTGTACAAATTATAAACACTCAAACCATCTTGTCTTTGTCTCCTTAACCTCCCTGTAATTACAGAAATATGACAGCTAGTGGACAGTGCAGCGAGAGATGTGTACGTGTAATGTGTGTGTGTGTGTGTGGAGGAGGGGGTGCTGTTATATCTTGATTCATTAAGTGTGACTCAGACAACTTCGCACACTAAAGTTAGAGACAGACAGTTAGAGACAGACAGTTAGAGACAGACAGTTAGAGACAGACAGTTAGAGACAGACAGTTAGAGACAGACGGCACCCAAGTCTCCTCTGAGTAATTAGAGGAGGAGCAAGACGCCATCGCTCATCACTCTTTCTGGCATCCTCCATTTCTGGCCCTCTCTCTCTCTCTCTCTCACACACACACACACACACACACCACACACACACACACACACACACACCACACACACACACACACTCACACTCACACACTCACACACACAACACTCACACACTCACAAACACACACACACACACACACTTTCACAGCCTCTCATTCATCATCTACAGTATCTCCTCATACAGGACGTAGGAAGATAACAGTGAGCAGAATGTGCACACCGCTCTGCGTCTCCCTCTCGCATGCAGGTACATGCTCGCTCTCTCACTCTCTCCCTCTTGCATGCAGGTACATGCTCGCTCTCTCACTCTCTCCCTCTCGCATGCAGGTACATGCTCGTGTGTGTCTTGACTTCCACTGTGGGACACACATGCAGGCATAAAGACACACACACACACACCCTGGCATCATCAATGGCTTCAAGGCAATCTCCTGGTTCCAGACTGAGTATGTTCCGAGTTAGACAGTAGAGGGGGAGCAGGTGGGGATTTTTCTAAGTGGATTCAGAAAGCTGGTGTCACACAGACACTTACCTGCACACGTACACACACGTGTGCACACACAAACACACACGTGCACACACAACCGAGAAAGAACATTGATGCACACTGCTTCAGTCTCTCTCCCTCCCTCCATCCTGTCTCCCTCCATCCATCCTCTCTCCCTCCATCCTCTCTCCCTCCATCCATCCTCTCTCCCTCCATCCTGTCTCCCTCCATCCAACCTCCCTCCATCCATCCTCTCTCTCTCCCTCCATCCTCTCTCCCTCCATCCTGTCTCCCTCCATCCATCCTGTCTCCCTCCATCCATCCTCTCTCCCTCCATCCATCCTCTCTCCCTCCATCCATTCATCCTCTCTCCAACCACCCTCTCTTTCTCCCTCCATCCTGTCTCCCTCCATCCAACCTCCCTCCCTCCATCCATCCTCTCTCTCTCCATCCATCCTCTCTCCCTCCATCCTCTCTCCCTCCATCCTCTCTCTCTCCAACCACCCTCTCTTTCTCCATCTCTTTCTATGCACCGGTCCATCTGACACCTTGTTTGTGCTCTCCACTGGCCACCCTCACTCACTCTCTCACATTCGGCCACCCTATTTTCTTTGCTCTTCAAACGTGCCTCGATTATCTATCCCTCCATCTTTAGTCAAGCTCTCATCCTCCTTCTCTGCTATTGTTTTCTCCCCACACTCCACCGGTCTCCAGCTGTGTTACTGCCTCCAGCCTCCTCTGCCTCCAGTCTCCTATCTCCAGCCTCCTCTGCCTCTAGCCTCCTCTGCCTCCAGCCTCCTCTGCCTCCAGCCTCCTCTCCCTCCTATGTGGGATATTGTGTGTGTGTGTGTGTGCCTGTGTGCGTGTGCGTGTTCACGCATACAAACGGCAAGCCACCCCAGTGCTCCAGTTAACTTTATTTACACAGGGTAGCACATGTTTCATTCAAAACTGCCCACGCCCACCTCGCGGCTCACGAGGCGGATCCCAAAGCCACGCCCACCAGACCACATCAAAGCAGAGAAAAGCCTCAGAAGCATCCGTCTAACAAGCATCTCAAAGCCCCCAAAATGGCCGTACGAAAGAAAATCTGACAGCACCTTAAAAAAGAAGCATTTAATCCGCCCCCACTGTGAGTCACACATGAAAGACACAGCAACACGTCTCAACGTCAAGATAAAACACTTCATAGTGATCTGAAAAGAGCCTTTTATAAGGCTTGATGATTCAAATGAATGGCCTGTTACAGTCATGGTGATAGGCATGCAGTGGCAGGTGGCTGTAGATAGGGGGCGATAATAGTGGGCTTCCCTCACTGTAGCGACCACAATGCATTGCTCAATGGCAGAATCCAATAGACACAAACACAGAACATCCCAGGCATTCCCAACAACTATAAGGGTTTCAGGACGGTGAAACTGACATGATATCTGGATCATCCATGAAGAAGTCTTCAGGGAGGTCATAACTGAGACCAGGTCAAAGGTCAGATGTTCGGCTGAACAGCACAGAGAAATTCCCCCCAGAGTGAGCCAATCCCATGGTCCAGAACTGCTCCCCAAGTGACGTGAACCACAAATATGTTGAATAAAAATGGAAGCCATGCTCCCTGTATGACCTACTAACCACAGTTTAAACTCTGTTGATTTTCCAGTCCAACCACCCGATCTAACACCAGTGACACTTTGAACAGTCTGGTCCAAGTATTATTAATCCAAGAATGTCTACTCCCGATTCTTCTTGATCTCTCTTCTAGGTGTGAGCATGTGCTTGTGATGACAGCAGCCTGCGGTCACTGTGGCTCTACACTCTAGCACTACAGGTACCACACACCTCGCTGTCCCGGGTCAGTCACACCCCAACAGTCAGCACGTCCCGTGTCTGTGTGGGCCTGGGCTCTGAAGCACTCCCCAGGCCTGAGGGACCAAAGGGGGCGTGGCCAGAGTGACGGACAGGAGTCCTGGCCACTCAGCAGCTGAGGATCTTGATGAAAGCTCGTCGGAACTCAATGTTGAAGGTGGTGTAGATGACCGGGTTGAGGGCGCTGTTGACGTAGCCCAGCCAGGTGAAGGCGCTGTAGAGCTCTGGAGGCACGTAGCACGTCCTGCAGTGGGTGTTCAGGATGTGAGTCACGAAGAAGGGGAGCCAACAGATTAGGAACACCCCTGGAGGAGAGGAGAGGAGGAGGAGGAGAGGAGAGGGGGAGAGGAGGAGAGGGGGAGAGGAGGAGGGGAGGAGAGGAGAAGAGGAGAGGGGGGAGAGGAGGAGAGGAGGAGGAGGAGAGGAGGAGAGGAGAGGAGAGGGGAGAGGAGGGAGAGGAGGAGGGGAGAGGGGGAGAGGAGGAGAGGAGAGGGGGAGAGGAGGAGGGGAGGAGGAGGGAGGGGAGAGGGGGAGAGGAGGAGAGGAGGGGGAGAGGAGGAGGAGGGAGGGGAGAGGGGGAGAGGAGGAGAGGAGGGAGGGGAGAGGGGGAGAGGGGGAGAGGGGGAGGGGAGAGGGGGAGAGGGGGAGAGGGGGAGAGGAGGCGAGGAGGAGAGGGGGAGAGAAGAGGAGAGGGGGGGAAAGGAGAGGAGAGAGAAGCAGAGAGAAGAGGGCAGAGGAGAGGAGTGGAGAAACACAGATAGAGAAAATGGGGAAAGAAGAGGAGAGGGAAGTAGAGAAGAGATATGGAAGAAATGGGAATGAAAATGAGCAGCAGGAAGCAAAGATAGAGGAAAGCGAATGGAGAGGTGAGGTAATGAAGGCAGAATGGGTCAGAAGATGTGAGTAGAATGAGGGAGGAAAGAGATTCAATTACACCGACTCAACCAGTAGGAGTGAACGAGTTAAACAGGCAAGAGAGAGTGAGAGAGAAATCGCATTAGGGAGTCATAATTAAATGATCAAACGACTCATTAACCTGTGCCGTATGTGGTGTATATATTATCCTTAAGGTCAGGTAACACACAGCCCCAGGAGAAGCGAGGCAGAGCTGTCAGGTAGACAACCCAAACCTCCATGATTCAACATGGAATACAACACACACACACACACACACACAGACAGACACACACACACACACACAGACAGACAGGCATCATCAGTCTCCATGGCTTAAGGGCAATGTCTTGCCCTTAAGCAAGACATTGCGTATGTGTCTACACACATACACACACAGTCTCCCTGAGCACCTTGGACACCAACACACACACACACACACTGAGGTGCTGTGACACAGTGTGTGACAGTCAGGCTGTGAGCCAGGGCAGCTGGCCTGCTCTGTGTGCCTGGTAGGACGAGGGACATCTGCTGTCCGTGTGACGTGATCTTCCGTCCAATTAAACAGACACCTCTGATTAACATTATTGTCACTCGGCAGGAAGTGGACGGAAGAGGAGCCAATGGGATCCGACCAGACCGTTGCCACGACGGCGGCGGACGGTAATTAAAGCGGCTCAGAGCTCGCTCAGGTGTTGGTGCATGTGTGAGGGCTCCTGCTGATGGCCCCACAGTGCGCCATCTCTCTGGCCGGCTCAGGATAAGGACACTCAGGGGCAGAGGGCCAGATGGTCTGGCAAGCCTCCGGGCAGCTGCTGAGGCGGGCACCACAGGTGCTGGGCAACGCGTCGAGGACGACTTATAACAACAATACCCAAGACCAAGATAGGATTGCAGCAACACAGTAATCAAGCACAGCCACTAGAGGATCTAGGCGTTAGTAGAGGAGATATCCACAGGTAGGCCTGCTTTAAGAGAGCTCTACTCACCAAGAACAATGGCCAGCATCTTTGTAGCCTTCTTTTCCCTGGTGTGCATGCTCCTGCAACGTGGTTGGTTGGAGCGGGAGCGTGGGAGGGGCTTGAGGGCGGTGTGGGTGCGACCATTGGACAGTTCCTTGACCTCGAAGCTTCGCCTGACCGGAGGTCTCTCCTCCTGCCTGGCCTCGCCCTCCTCGTCCTCCTCGCCCCTCCTCCCCAGGCCGCTCCCCTTCCTGCTCTGTGGGGCCGCAGGAGGCGTGGCTGATGCTGCAGTAGTTCTGGGTGTCCAGCGGGGGCAGTAGGGAGTTCTCCACCGGGCCGGTACGCGGCCGCTTGCGTCTCAGACACGTGGCCAGGAGGAAGGGCTTCGGCGGGGCGACAGGCTCCATGCACTCCTGAGACAAGAACCAGGGCAGACGGAGGGAAAGAGTCTGTGACAAGCAGACAGACAGACCAGTCACACTACACACACAGATCTGCACAGACAGACCAGTCACACTACACACACAGATCTGCACAGACAGACCAGTCACACTACACACACGGATCTGCACAGACAGACCAGTCACACTACACACACGGATCTGCACAGACAGACCAGTCACACTACACACACAGATCTGCACAGACAGACCAGTCACACTACACACACAGATCTGCACAGACAGACCAGTCACACTACACACACGGATCTGCACAGACAGACCAGTCACACTACACACACGGATCTGGAAGTCAGAGCTTCCGTCCCCTCGACTGTTCCCCCTGACCTGTTCTCTGTTCCTGGGTCTCAGGACCCTCTGTCAGCGCCCAGAGCCCCAGGCCTCTCCTGACTGTCACACAGCCACCATGTCCCTGCTAGTCAAGTTCTCAGGGGTCAAATTCAAGCTTGTGATTTCCTCCATCTTTGAAGTAATCTGTGGATTATGCAGGAGCTGGGGTGACAACTAAAGCTCCACACCCAAAGCCTGCTACAGCACAAGCGAGGCGAGGAGAGGCAGCAGCGAGGCAGCAGCGAGGCAGGGAGAGGCAGGGAGAGGCAACGGGGCCCATTTTCAGTTCCTCCTGTCAGCCCCAGGGGCTTTAACGGCATAACATAACCATGACAACACCCCCCCCCACACACACACACACACACACATACACAATCATACACACACACATTCATACTCAAACACACACACAATTTAAACGGTTGGAACAGAACCGAAAAACACTGCCAAGAATGCTGTTATGATGCCACGAGTTTCATAATGAGAGTCAGTCAGTCATTG
Source organism: Thaleichthys pacificus (assembly GCA_023658055.1). NCBI lineage: Eukaryota > Metazoa > Chordata > Actinopteri > Osmeriformes > Osmeridae > Thaleichthys > Thaleichthys pacificus. The sequence goes on from CM042872.1 coordinate 14,329,625, forward strand.
ATTGTATTCTGACCAACAACTGTGCAGACTGAATTCATCAGTCACTCTTTAAAAAATATTTCATTTCATTATAGCCACAAAATTCCTGAAACAGGGGTACTCTCACACACACACACACACACACACACACAGACATACAAACATACTTACCACTTTGAGCCTGATGGGGGACAGGTCTTGTTTTTCCTTCTGAGTATCATCCTGCAGACCAGTGTCCTTAGGAGAGGGCAGGGGAGGGAGGAGGGAGGGAGGGAGGGAGGGAGGGAGGGAGGGAGGGAGGGAGGGAGGGAGGGAGGGAGGGAAGGAGGGAGGGAGGGGTAGAGGGGTGGTGGAGGAGGGAAGAGGGAGAGACGAGAAATGAAAAATAAGAAATTATGACATACCCATCATCCTCTGAACTTTACATTCATACATCCAACTATCTATCCACCCATGTGTCCATCAATTTACTTCAACCCAACAATTTTATTCAGATTTGAAACCAGAACATGATTTAAAGATATTATTTTGCTCTCTGCGTCTGTATATTCTGGGTTATTTCCAGGTCTAAACTGCTTTGAATTATTACAATTAAATGGAGAATTGATTTACTTTTATATAGAAAAAGAAAACAGGACGACCTCTAAAAGCTTTTTTTCCTCTGTATCAAATTTAGCTCCAGTTAAGTAGAACAAAACTTGACCATATAAGACTCCATTACAATACCCTGAGCCCAAACACTTCCCCCTGTGAGGTGATCTTATAAGAGCATGGTCACGTAACGGGATATGATCCAAACCTTGGATCAGACACCTTAAAAGGATCCCCTAACCCACTGCCTAAATAAAACATTTGATCGTACAACCACCCTATATGTCACATGCTAAAATGACATTTTTGTAGGGACATTTTCAACTTCCTGTCCCCAAACAGCATGCCTTGATTTGAACAAAAACCAGAAGCGGTTCTTGACGGGGGGAGAGAACTGCTTCTGTGGAACGTGAGACACACAGTGGATGGGATCAAAGGAACAGGTTTCAGCTTTCTCTCTAGTCTCAGTTTGAGAAGCACTGCTTACTCTCCTGTCCTCACTTGATCCACCATGTCATTATGGATATATATATGGATATATATGGATATATATATACTCACACACCTTTTTATCTGTCTATCTGTCTACACACACATACTAATCTCTGAGTCATCTTGGCAGTGGCTTAGTAATCAGGCACCGAGCAAAGGGGAAGATTTCATCTGGGTTACCCTGGCAAAGATATATGTCGGGACAGCTGTAGACACATCCTGACATGCGGTGTCAATGACCATCACAGTTCTGGATGTTGTGATGATGGCTATCAGGGAGGAAACACATATGGTGTGTGGGGATGGGAGAGCATGTGTGTCTGTGTGTGTGAGAGAGAGAGAGAGAGAGAGAGAGAGAGAGAGGAGAGAGAGAGAGAGAGAGAGAGAGGGAGAGAGGGAGAGAGAGAGAGAGAGAGAGAGAGAGGGAGAGAGGGAGAGAGGGAGAGAGGGAGAGAGAGAGAGAGGAGAGAGAGAGAGAGAGAGCGAGCGAGCGAGACAGAGAGAGAGAGCGAGAGAGAGAGAGAGAGAGATGGAGAGCCCACATTTTCATATCAGTCGCCCCAGCTGAGCGAGGCCATATGGTAGCTTTCTCACCACAGACTGCTGGGTTGAGCCCGGCTGGACCTTCCCGCTGGCCTGGCGGAAGGTGATCCTCTTCCTCCTCTTCCTCAGGAAGACGTAGATGCGGATGTAGACCAGCAGGGTGACCACGAAGGGCAAGTAGAAGGACACCACGGAGGAGTAGATCACAAAGTCAGGGTTAGAGATGGAGCACACGGTCGGGTCGTCTGAGAGAGAGAGAGAGAGAGAGGGGGGGGGTGGGGAGAGAGAGAGAGAGAGAGAGGGGGGGGGGAGAGGGGGGGAGAGAGAGAGAGAGGGGGGGGGGGGAGAGAGAGAGAGAGAGAGGAGAGATTAGAGAGAGAGAGGAGAGAGAGAGAGAGAGAAGGAGGAGAGAGGAGGAGAGAGGGAGGAGGGAGAGATAAGAGAGAGAGAGAGAGAGAGAGAGGAGGAGAGGGAGAGAGAGAGAGAGAGAGAGAGAGAGAGAGAGAGAGAGGAGAGGGGAGAGAGAGAGAGAGAGAGAGAGAGAGGAGAGGGAGGGAGAGAGAGGAGAGAGAGAAGAGAGAGAGAGAGGGGAGGAGAGAGAGAGAGAGAGAGGAGAGAGAGAGATAGAGAGAGAGAGAGATAGAGAGAGAGAGAGAGAGAGAGAGAGAGAAGAGGGGAGGAGAGAGGGAGGGAGAGAGAACACACACAGGGCTCGCCTGTCAAAGCCATGTCCTCTACAGTCACCTGTTCAGATAAGATGTTAACAAATGTTCCAAAATCTGGAATATTTCTTCAAGGTCTTGAGGCAGGCATGCCATGTCTTACTGCAACATTCACATCTCTCTGATAACTTCCCAAAAACCTATTTCATAGGGTGACGATTTTTTATGAGAGTGAGTGGGAGATGTCTGTCACACACACTCGGGATAATTGAGCCCCGAATGTTGACGATGTCTGGCTCCGCCCCCTGCTGGAGGGTCTGATGTTCCTGTAGCGGGGACATGCATGGCCTGTACTCACCTGTCTCACCTGTAGTGTTGAAGCCAAACAGCAGGGGGCAGGACACTGCGAAGGCCAGGATCCACACCGTGGCGATCATGACGGACACCCTCTTTCTGGAGCTGTGGGTGGTGTTGTACAGCACTGGCATCGTCACCGCAGTGTACCTAATCATGCAACACACACACCACACAGGGACAGTGTGTGTGTGTGTGTACCTAATCATGCACACACACACCACACAGGGACAGTGTGTGTGTGTACCTAATCATGCACACACACACCACACAGGGACAGTGTGTGTGTGTGTGTACCTAATCATGCACACACACACCACACAGGGACAGTGTGTGTGTGTGTGTACCTAATCATGCACACACACACCACACAGGGACAGTGTGTGTGTGTACCTAATCATGCACACACACACCACACAGGGACAGTGTGTGTGTGTGTGTACCTAATCATGCACACACACACCACACAGGGACAGTGTGTGTGTGTGTGTACCTAATCATGCACACACACACCACACAGGGACAGTGTGTGTGTGTACCTAATCATGCACACACACACCGCACAGGGACAGTGTGTGTGTGTGTGTACCTAATCATGCACACACACACCACACAGGGACAGTGTGTGTGTGTACCTAATCATGCACACACACACCGCACAGGGACAGTGTGTGTGTGTGTGTACCTAATCATGCACACACACACCACACAGGGACAGTGTGTGTGTGTACCTAATCATGCACACACACACCGCACAGGGACAGTGTGTGTGTGTGTGTACCTAATCATGCACACACACACCACACAGGGACAGTGTGTGTGTGTGTGTACCTAATCATGCACACACACACCACACAGGGACAGTGTGTGTGTGTACCTAATCATGCACACACACACCGCACAGGACAGTGTGTGTGTGTGTGTACCTAATCATGCACACACACACCGCACAGGGACAGTGTGTGTGTGTGTGTACCTAATCATGCACACACACACCGCACAGGGGACAGTGTGTGTGTGTGTGTACCTAATCATGCACACACACACCGCACAGGGACAGTGTGTGTGTGTACCTAATCATGCACACACACACCGCACAGGACAGTGTGTGTGGTGTGTGTATGTGTGTGTGTGTGGGGGGGGGGGGGGGGGGGGGGGGACTTTTGTTGTTACCGCTGTTTTAGTGCAGGGAAACATCAAACAATATGGAGATTAGCAACGGAGGATGAGGACAAAGATGTGGAGGTGGAGAGACGAGCTAGAGAGCAGAGAGAGAGAGAGAGAGTGAGAGAGAGAGAGCAGAGAGAGAGAGAGCGAGAGGACTGAGGAGGAGGAGGGAGGGGGGGCAGAGGGGGAGAGAGCGTGCTAGCGAGAGAGAGAGAGAGAGGAGCAGGAGGAGAGAGAAGAGAGAGCTGAGAGAGAGACGAGAGAGAGAGAGAGAGAGAGAGGACGAGAGAGGCGAGAGAGAGAGAGAGAGAGCGAGAGAGCTAGAGAGTTCACAACAATAACAGAAGTGAAGCCTGATAAAGGGGGATATCAGATGTCAAGACATACTTTAAAGACACCTTGGTAACAGAACGTAACTTAAAGATAAAGACAGGGAAGAAGTAAAGTTTGTAAAAGAGAGACAAAGAAAAGTTTGAGAAAGAAGGCAGATGAGGAGTGCACAGAGAATGTGAACTCAAGATGAACAATGCGAGAGCCAGCAGAGCGACATTGAAAACTCTGTCGTTTGCAATCTGGCAATTCAGCACTTAATGCCGGTAAGGCTTTGATTCAAGAATTAATAAACCCTCGCGTTTGCCAAGAATGCATAATGAACAGAACGTGACTGCAACGCTAACAGCGGTGGTTGAAGGAGTCTCTAATTAAGCTCGACCTGATTCCGACACGGTTGCGACAATTATTTTTATTACCGTCACCACCATTGTTTACCCTCATCAGGGTAATTGTTCCTTTTCTTAATAAGGCACAAAGACGATAGAAGGTGGAAAACTACGTGGGAGGTATTACAAACACGGTCCGATCGTGAACCACACCTCCGATACAACAACACATGCAAACAACTTGAAACCAGGCGGCTGTAACTGACATTTTGGGTCTCAGTGTCAGAGCACCTTGGTCAAGCCCCGTGACTAAACTGGTCCATCCGTCACACCCATACCCGCCCATAACAGCATGATGATGGTTCCTGCATTACAGCACATTGGAACCAGGCTACCTACTCCGTTGCCAGGGATGCACCGGGCCTCAGGTGCAATGTCTGTTCTGTCGGCTAAACAAAACATAATGATAATGCTGAAATAATGTTCCCCAGTGATAACCGTCATCAATCACTGCCAGCCACAAGCCCCTCTGCAGATGCATCACTGCCCACGCTATCCTCAACTTGACATGGATCGTACACGTCGAACACACACATACAGATACACCTGCACGCGCACTCACACGCACATACACACACATGCGTGCACGCACAAACAGTAGACACACACACACACACAGAGCTGACGTGTGGAGGTGTTAATTAAGCATCCGTCACTACTCAGCATATTTCCAGTCATCCACAGGATGGAGCAGCACAGCAGTGCTTTGATTGCATGTTTGTTTACTACAATAAGTAACGCAGAAAACACATCAGAGCTCTGGATTCTTAAGTCTGTAGCTGTTAAAGATGTGTGCTTGGAGATCATGAGTTCTTCCTCCTGCAGAGCTGTACAATATTGAGTGCTCCCATGAGCAGAACTAAATCCATCAATTATGTACACAGAATAAGTACAAGGATCAACACGCCAAGTACAACACGATAAGACAGTGCACAAACAAAGATTTACACAGCTGTTACACACAGGACACAACACCACGATGCAAACCACCATAGCCCTGTCCAGTAAACTCTGAGCAAACAAGGAATGAAGATTGGCCCGATAAAGTATGTTACCTATGGAGTACGTTCTGTACAGTTACTGCTACTGAACCCCAAATGAAAACATTAAATAAAACATAGAAGTTGATATAAGCCAGCTGGTGACATCAGCGAAAACCATGTGGGAACCCAAGACGTAACGAGGTACACGGGCCTGAACCGCCTCCCACAAACAGGTGAGCGGTATACAGGCGTTAGGCTTATACAGTGTAGGAGGGGTTTTTTTTATACGGTGAGGTATACAGGTGAGGTTACCAGGGAGACACACGCACAACTCAATGTTTCTTTCAGTCCTCACATTGCTACTCAGCTCTTCCTTCCCTCTCTCCTCTCCTCTCCCTCTCTTCCCTCTCCCTCTCCCTCTCCCTCTCCCTCTCTTCCTCTCCATCCCTCTCTCTCCCTCTCTCTCCCTCCCTCTCCCTCCTCCCTCTCCCTCTCCCTCTCTCTCCCTCTCTCTCCCTCCCTCTCCCCTCTCCCTCTCCCTCTCCCTCTCCCTCTCCCCTCTCTCTCCCTCCCTTCCTTCCTCCCCTCCCTCCCTCCCCCTCCCTCTCCCTCTCCCTCCCTCCCTCCTTTCCCTCCCCCTCCTCTCCCTCCCTCCCCTCCCTCTCCCTCTCTCTCTCTCCTTAATATTCCATCTCTCTTTCTCCCATTTTCTCTCTTTCTTTTACACACAAGCCCTTAAGTATCAATGTTGATAGCAAACTCGTTAGATTTATACAGCACACAAACACAATACAAACGTTTATTCCTACTCAGCTGTTCCTTTCTGACTCTCTCACTTTCTCTCTCTTTTACACACACACACACACACACACTCTTACCTGTCGATGCTGATAGCACACAGGTTGAGGATGCTGGCAGTGCACATCATCACGTCCAGGGTGACAAAGATGTTGCAATACAGCCTGCTGAAGAGCCAGGCCCCACCGACCACCTGCCAGCAGTCAAACACACATGTAACACACCACGTGAAGCGGCACGCAACACACATGTAACACACACGTGAAGCGCACGCAACACACATGTAACACACCACGTGAAGCGCACGCAACACACATGTAACACACACCAGACCAACGTAACACCCATTCCAACAAAGTGGAATGGGTCCCCTCTCCCCCTCCCCCCCCCCCTCCCTCCCCTCTCCCCACCCTCCCTCTCCCCCTCCCCCCCCCTACCCCCCTCCCTCCCCCCCCCTCCCCTCCCCCCCCTCTCCCCCTCCCTCCCCCTCTCACCACCCCCCCCTCCCCTCCCCCCTCTCCCTCCTCCTCCCCTCTCTCCCCCCCTCCCCTCCCCTCCCTCTCCATCTCCCACCCCCCCCTCCCCTCTCCTCCCCTCCCCTCCCCTCTCCCCACTCCCTCCCTCCCTCCCTCTCTCCCCCCTCCCCTCCCTCTCCCCCCTCTCCCCCCCTCCCCTCCCTCTCCCCCCTCCCCTCTCCCTCACAGACAGACACCACTATGGCCATATAACGTTGGTGGTAATAACTGTCTGACAAGACAAATGTGCCATGATCTCCTTCCCCTGACAACTGCATCTCCCACGCATGCACACAGACTCATCCATGCGCACACATGCATGCACATTAACACACACATATAAATGCACATGCATGCACACACATACACACACACCTCACCTTCCCTAGAGGGACTCAGATCTGACACGCCACACACCATGCCAGACATACGTACATGTGCCTTGGAGCCTTTCACATTCCTTTACACAAACACATGATATGTGACACAAGCCCATTTCAGTGTGTCTGTGTACGTGTGTGTGTGTGTGTGTGTGTGTGTTATTTGGCATTTAGAGCCAAGTAAATATATTGTATCTTGTACATGTCCTTAAGAGATAATACACATTAACTTAAAATCTACATTGCATATCAGTGAATATCCTCAACACTAATTATAATTAATTAGATCCTGAATCGTAATTTTCTCAGACACAAGATCTGAATCAGTGTAGCAGGGTAAAGAGAACCACTGTCTAAGATACAGGCTTGCTTCCCTCATTATTCTGACTGATTAATCACAAACAATTCTTCAATGCAAATTAACTCATTAGTTGTTAATAAGAAATATGTCCACTCCAATTATTTATATGCACATGAATAGTGAAAAGTACCATTTAAAGAACTCATTATCATTAAAATGATAAGCTGTAGGTACGGTCACCCATCTCGAAGGAAGGAAGCTTCACACGACACCCACGCAACGCTTGCTGTCAATCTAACCCGCTGTACATGCAGTCTGTGTGCTCCCCTCCCCAACACCACCCTCACCTGCCCAACACCACCCTCACCTCCCCAACACCCCCCTTACCTCCCCAACTCCCCCCTCACCTGCCCCCTCCCCAACACCCCCCTTACCTCCCCTCCCCCCCCCTCACCTGCCCCCTCCCCAACCCACCCCCCTCACCTGCCCAACACCCCCCTCACCTGCCCCCTCCCCAACACCCCCCCTCACCTCCTCTCCCCCCCCCTCACCTCCCCTCCCCCATCACCTCCCCCCTCACCTCCCCAACACCCCCCTCACCTACCCCCTCCCCAACACCCCCCTCACCTGCCCAACACCATCCTCACCTGCCTCCTCCCCAACACCCCCCTCACCTCCCCTCCCCATCACCTCCCCCCTCACCTCCCCCCGCCTCCCCAACACCCCCCTCCCCCCTCACCTCCAGGTAGACGGCCCAGGGCATGACCAGCGAGGCCACCAGCAGGTCAGCCACGGCCAGGCTCACCACCAGGTAGTTGGTGGTGGTCTGGAGGGAGCGCTCCCGCAGCACGGCCAGGCACACCAGCACGTTCCCGAACACGATGGCCAGGATGAGCAGCGAGTACAGCATGGCGTAGTAGTTCCGCTCGGCCTCCCCCTCCCCCCCCGCCCCCGCCGCGCTGCCGTTCCCCTGCTCCTCCGACAGGAAGTCCGACTCATTCCAGAACCGCTCTGCGCCGCTAAACATCGCCATGGAGACGTCCCGGTGACATGGGAGACGGGCTCGATGATGGATCTGAGAGGAGAGGACACGGGAGGAGATGCAGGGAGAAGAAGGAGAAGAGACGAGAAAACAAGATTTCTTCGAGGTGAGAGGAAGGAACAGGAGGAAAGAGAAGAAAGGAGAGGTGGAGAGCTGAGGCTAATATTCCTCACATCACGTCCTGTCCCCATGACATCACGTCCTGTCCTCCATGACATTGCATCCTTTCCCCATGACATCACATCCTGTCTCCATGACAAACCCCACATACATAAGGTCCCCCTCTTCAGTACACCCTATAGCTCTCACACTATGAAAGGCCATCCGGCAGAGATGTGATGGCGTCTCATTCATAATCAGGCCATGGCCGTCACATCCGACACCGAGCTGAGTGGCAGAAAGGGAGCCGGATAATCACATTCAGGTTTCAGTCCATTTTTTTTCCAACAAAAGAACCTGAGTCGTAGCCATGCATAGCTTTAGACTTGCAATGTTTTCCAGACATTATTGCCATAGACTGTCAGTCAAACGTGATCACGGCATTTTGGATCACTGCAATATTTATACTTCATAATATGATTAGCTGAGCGTACGTGGAATCTGTCTGGTCTTTTTGCTACGGTTTTCTTTTTTGGAGGATGATCTTTCCCGTCACGCCTATTATATGCACTTACTGTAAAAGGTTCTGATGAGAGCCTTGAGAAATGATTTAAAAGCAAATTGTAAATGCAATGCACAAATGGCTTACTTCCCTTTACCAGTTACTGTAAGCCTCCATCAAAGCCATTTCACAATGGCTGGCACTCTTAACAAGCATCTCTTTCCATCCCTTTTCACTTTTTGATCGAACATGACTTTGCATTTTAAAATAACTTTTGTTTGCTGGTCTTTTAGAATCAAATCTCTCTTTCTCTCCACATACATCTCCCTTGTTCCATTTCTACGTTCTTTTCATCTCTCTCTGAGCCCCCTTTCCTCCTTCCTCCATTCATTACATTTAGTCATTTAGCAGACGCTCTTTTCCAGAGCGACTTACAGTAAGTACAGGGACATTCCCCCCGAGGCAAGTAGGGTTAAGTGTCTTGCCCAAGGACACCACGTCATTTTGCACGGCCGGGAATCGAACCAGCAACCTTCGGATTACTAGCCCAATTCCCTAACCGCTCATCCACCTGACTCCCTTCACCCATGGCTCTGCCTCCGTGTCTATCCTGGCCTGCAGACGGCTCGAGGCCTGATAACAGATCTGCTTACACCGGCGTCCGTGTGATTCCCAGGTACACAGACTGCATCCTCTCCTCCAGCCCTTCCTGGTCAGTGGGGGGGGGGGGGGGGGGGGAGGAGGTGAGGGGGAGGGGTGGAGGAGGTGAGGGGGAGGGATGGAGGAGGTGAGGGGGAGGGGTGGAGGAGGTGAGGGGGAGGGATGGAGGAGGTGAGGGGGAGGGGTGGAGGAGGTGAGGGGGAGGGATGGAGGAGGTGAGGGGGGCACTTGGAGGGATGAGGCTGGAGGGAAGCGGGAGTCATCAGGAGCAGGCTGGCTGGGAGGCAGAGGACACGTTCTCAGATAGGGACCCAGCCTGATGCTTTTTTTTCCCCATTTCTGTGAGCGGCTCGTCTACTGACGTTGTTCTGCGAAGCTGCTTGTCCCCTTGCCATGTGGACCTGGCAACGCCCGGACCCACTCCTGGTTCCAACCGTCTCTCTAATGTGTACAGCTAACCCTCTGTTTCCTGGCTCTGCGCTCTCCTCCTCTCTGCTCAGCTATGCTGTTCTGTAACAGAACCAGGCATTGTGTGTGGTGGGGGGGGGGGGGGGGGGGGGGGGGGGGGGGGGGGGTGACCCTGTGACTGCAGACTGACTCAGTGTACTCGTGGCATACTTGCTGCCCTGTTCTGATAACCACACCCAGCCCTGTCAATGAGAGTGCAGCATGGGGCTCTGGTCAAGGAGAAATAAAACTATTAAAGGGTGTCTGTGCGTGTGTGCGCGTGTGCGCTCGCTCTGTTTCAGCGCAGGCAGACAGCTCGGAAGTGCTGAGGAGACTTGTACCCTTAACTGTGCGTGAATCTGTTGCTGGATGCAATTACGTTTATATTTGTTGGTTTTAGCTTAGGAAACGTGTGTGTGTGTGTGTGTGTTTGTGTGAAAATGTGTCGTCTCAGAGTCCTCTCTCTGTATGTCTCTCCACACATACCTACGTGCTTGGGAACAGCGCAGTGCTTGTTTGTCCCTTTAATGGCTCCGGTTGTTTTGAAGGCGCCAACATGAAGCAAACACCCACCTCTCACAAACAACCTACACGGTACACACAGAACACGGCTCCAAACACAGACCTGGACTGAAGCAGCGCCAAGTAACGCATCAATGTGCATTTACATGCAACCGCTAAACACAATATTTTAAAGATGACCAAAAACGAACATATCGGAAGTTAACATTAAACACTGTTAAATCATCCTAAGTAAACTAGATGATACGAGCTACATAACCAAAATAATCTTTAATACGTGCAGTTATTGTTGATGTTCCATCTGAAAAAATATGCTTCCAGTCAAAGTGTCTCAATTTACAACCTTACTTAATCAAACCTTCAACAATAAATTCTGTCAAATTCATAATATTGCGAACGGAGCTCGTGAGATTGGGGTCAGTCCTTGATACCTTAACCACAATTACGCGTGACAAATGACATTAGTCATTCCATGATTATGTCAGAAATTGCTCACAAGGACATCAATGAGTAATGTACATATTGTAATAAATGTAAAAGACAAGGTCATATAATGAATCAATTAATAATTGGAATAGAAGATAAGGAAAGTATACCTTTTAGACTCTCACAAAGGAGAACACAATAGATGCCATGGCGTGATCCATCCGTTGAAAGATAAAAGTTGACCGGTCTGTATCCTCTCCAACGGTACCGGGAGCGAAGGGGCGCCCATCTCCGTGCAGACAGCCAGAGCTCCGAGTCTGAGACTCATAAATCCTCAATAAAATATATATTAACCGTCTCCGATTTCTTCACCTTGAGTTATTCAATTTAAGACATGATACGACTCACTTTCTCTTTACTGGTCTTGTTGCGCGTAAAACAGAGGCGCGCGCACGGGATGTCAGGAAGGAACAGTCACTTTGTTTGAGCTGTCTAGCAAACCTCAATGAAAGCGCAGACTACCCCAAGAGTTCACTATTAAGCGGGGGCTAGCAGGGTGGTTTTGAAAATGACTGATTTACCAACTAATCGTTCTGTATTGTGAGCTTGGAGAAGGAAGAAGAAGCCAATTCGTCCATTGAAATACGAAGATCCCAAGAATTTGGCATGCCTCCTTCAACCCAAACCAACCAAGTTTGGGTTAAAAGATGCTATGACATCATACAATTTATATTTCATACAGGGCCATGCAAATACAATATTTACATTGATTTTATTTGAAACATAAAATAGTTTATCTTAAAGGGTCATACGGCTTCGTGCCAGTCAGTAAAAATTGATATAGCATCCCGGGACATTTGCAAACGCAACATTTCAGTGACGTACATATTTTGCGTGTTAATTCTGATGGAATCGTTATAAAGCCTGGTGTAGGCTATTCAGATATCACACATGCATCGCGGAAACCTCAGCGGAAAGAATCCGTAAAAATAGTAACACAGTATTCAGAATTCAGCCACCTAATGTGTTCTCAGAACAAAAAGCTAATACCATGGATACCAGGAAACGTTTGGGCGTTGAAGACGTGTTTTCCTGTTATCCAATGATGAAGAAATATGTCATTTTTGGAAATCACAGGCATTATAAGGCCTACAGAGTAGCTGAAACCTGATAAACTAACGTCTGCACATGTGAAGACAATGTGGAAGACAAGTTGTGATTGAGTTATTGTCATGTATTTTATCTTTCATAAAGACTCACCCTAAACTCCAAATCTTAAAATAAATCTTCATATGCAGGGTTGCAAGGGGGAGGAGATGAATCTGGTTCATATAGCTGCAGCTGATTAATTCACCCAGATCTTCATTCCTTTGACAACCGGCACGCCTGCATGCATTCACATATTTTACAGTATGTCAAGTTGATCTTATAACTAATGTACACTTGTCATCGCGTCCTTGAGGTTTACAGCATATTTGACCTGAACCATCATTGAGGAAAAAACATCAATTTCATCTAATGTATAGCAGAAAGGTGCCTGACTGTCTTCATTCAATGATGGAATTAATTATACATATTGACTATATGGCACCAAATTTAATGTGATATGTGGTGACAATATTCTGAGCGTCTGCCAATGTGATCGAGGATACAAATTATAAAAGTAAAAATTCAGCTCAGTTCACGCATGCTGTTGTGCTGCGTGCACTGAGCTCAACATTTTAATCCCATGTCTAATTTACATACATTTAAGTCATGTGCATATTAAAAAGTTTATTCCATACGCTAGACACCATCTGTTCTATACATTCCACTACATGCAAATTTGCAATGCTTCAATCCCCGATGAATGGAAGCGATTGGCACCATCTAATTAGTTTTTGGAGTTCTTTGTCGCACTCTTGCGTGATTTATTATGCCGGTCCAGAGCTGCGTATTAGTGCTGAATGAGTGGGAGGAGAGAGAGAGAGAGAAAGAAACACAACTGAGAACTAAAGGAATGACTATTTTGGTAGAAACGGTTTCTGTAAAAGAATGAAACACCAATTCAAAAGCAAACCACCCATCACCTTGAATCACTCAAGATATAATCTGAACACGCTCTGGAGTGCAGTGGACCTCATGTTACACTGTGGATGTGTCATGTTACACTGCCAACTACTGTAGCAGCAACTCTAAACCCTGAGGGGATAGTGAAATATTACCTGAACATGTTTTTTTTCGTCTAGCCACTTGACTCCCCACTACACCTCCAGCATCCCTGTAAACCTACAAGCTTGTCCTTGAAATCAATCACACGGAGCCACACCGAAAACCTTAACCTCCGGTAGTCTCTGTTCTTAAACAGTATAAAGACGGCAGCCATATTTTTATGGACAGTTGCACCTGTCTAAACTGGCCCAGTTACTGACAATGGAGGACAGCCACATAAAATGTAATGGAGAGAGGAATGGGAGAGAGACGGTTGGGGGAGAGAGGTGAGAGAGCAACCTTGAGAGAGATACTGAGACCTTGAGCTGACTGTGTGCTTGACAGCTGTTTGCAGAGCCGTCACAAGATAAATAGCTGACCAGAATAATGCAGGTTTGACCATCCTCAATGACCATGCATACTGGCCCTTTAAGAACCGTAGTTTTTAGGTGGGAACACGCTTTAGCCTTGAGATCTATGTGGGTAGTGTAACACACTGCTGCCATCTATTGGCTCAAAGTTGAAATGACAGAAAGAGCCTTGAATTACCACAACATGGACTTCAACCCATCCGTGTCTATTCACACATGTTCCAATGTTCCAATAACGAACAAAAGAAACACTTAAGGACATGCTTAGATTTTGAGTTTCAAATTTAATGATTAAAAATCATTCACATGCAGGGCCGTACATTTTCTCAGTAACTTCAGAACACAGAGGACAGTAATATTACAAATATTTCATATCTTCAGGTCAAACCTATTGCGCAAGTCAGGTTTAATAGTATCCTAAACCACTCGATTGCATTCAACTCTTTCAGTACCAAGCACACACACTTTTGGTCAAAATCAGTAAGCAGTTATACACATAACTCAAAGATATATCAGAGGAAGTAGTATCAGATCTTGCAGTAACATCTGTTACAGGAACAAAACAAACCTCCCTGAAAAGGCCGGTTGGATATATGTGCCATCATTTGTCCTCTCGTTCCACCCACTCGATGTAACCCCCTTTATAATGTCTTGCTCTAAAAGAGAAAATACATTGAAAGCCAGGTGAGTCAGGTGGCTGAGCGGTGAGGGAGTCGGGCTAGTAATCGGAAGGTTGCCAGTTCGATTCCCGGCTGTGTCAAATGACGTTGTGTCCTTGGGCAAGGCACTTCACCCTACTTGCCTCAGGGGGAATGTCCCTGTACTTACTGTAAGTCGCTCTGGATAAGAGCGTCTGCTAAATTACTAAATGTAAATGTATGGATGTAGCAGTGGTGTTTACCTAGTGAAACCCAGATTAAAGGCAATGTCCAAGGCTTTACCACTCCTGTTTCCACTCTTGCAATGAAAAACGATATTGTCAGCGTTTTTCAGTGGAGCAGGTACCTCAAAGGTCTGCTTAAAGTGCTCAGGGGCCAGCTTCAGAGATTCCTCCAGCTCACCCACTGAAACATACATTAAAAGAACATGACATATATACACACACACACACACACACACAATAACACATAGATACACACACCCCACTAATGTATATCACACACACCTACCTACATGGAATATTCACAGAGTCAGGAATTCGTCCAGCGAGATATTCATCGGGATTGCGGACATCAAACAACTGAATGTTGCGTCTGGACAGCATATTCTTCAGCTGCTCATAGGACACCACTGAGTCTGAAACCACAATATTACATTATTAATTACATTATTATTACAAAATTAACTAGCATTGCATCACAACAGGTACATGCCAAATCATTGCACAGCCTACACTCACCATCCATCGCTGAAACAAGTTTATCCTGTCATGTACAACACAATTCACCATTGAATTCTAGGAAGCCTAGGCCCTTTATACAGTGTAACAGTTCAGAGGCTTCTAGTCACACAGGTGGTTGGCCTATCGACATGTTCCCAATACCATCCATTGTTGAACGGTTACAAAGCAGGCTACAAATATACACATAGGCTCCTTACTAGAAGAGGCAGTCAAAACCCTCATAACTGGGTCTGCAGTATTTGAAGCTAGAGCGTAGCCTAGCCAACAAAATACAAGGTAGGCTACTAGCCCAACAATCTAATCAAATTTACCGCTGTCGGTCAAGGGTTTGCCAGACTTTGACGTCGACGTTCTATAGCTCAGCCAGTGACCACACGAGCTGAGTGACAGACGGTTGACAGTGTCGGCTGCTATAATTACTATTCTCCGTGATAACAGGTAAGACGACATGTTAACTGGCTTGATAACAAACTACATGTAGGCTATTGAAGGGCTACTTTTATATTCTGCCCTCTATTGGCAGTGCTGGAATAGGTCATACTGAGGCGATAAATCTTTGTCGTTCAAATACGTATTTCAATTTAAACATACATTCTGAAGTCCTGTCACAAGCACACTACTAAGCAATTTTTGTGTTTTCCTTTTTTTCGAATATTATTGGGAAGCATTTTGTTACCGAATAAACCACGTGAAATACAGTGGGGGAGTCCATTTAGTTAAATCTAGTTCTATATTTCCTCAGAATGTTTTAATAAACCATCCAGCTAAGACTATGAAACATGTCCCATGATATTAAATAACGTTTGCAGTTAACATTTTTGGGGGTAAATGTTAACTGTAGGCTATGCTATGTTCCAAATTCAAAATAATGGTATGTCCCAGAACGAGGGTCATGTGATCGCTACCCAAACGGAACTCCCAGGTCAGGATAACAAATAAAAGCAGCATCTTTCTCTCTCAGCATTACATTTTTTCGTCTTCTGTCGTTATTCCTTACTCAGCAAAAATGCTGTGTGGAGGAACATCAGCTGCGGAAACAGCTACGGATGAAGTCCAAAAAATTTGTGATGAGGTAAGTTAACAATTTACTTTCGTCCAGGGCCCGTGCCTTTAATGATATCCATTAGTTCCCTGAATCTTCTTTGAATAGATAGCCTAGTATCTCAGCCTTTTATTATTACTGCACAGATTGCTATGGGCCCAATATCAAAAATCTCTTAACTATATTTTACACACAGATGAAGCCGCATGCAGAGAAGAAAGCCGGAAAGAGTTTTGACACCTTCACGGCGAAATCGTTCAAGACGCAGGTTGTGGCCGGTACAAACTACTTTATTAAGGTAAGGAGAGGTGCAGTTTATGATCTGTATAGGATGCGTGTTGTTTCGTATTTCACGTAGCTTACCTACCTCCTCAAATGAATCGTTTTGGGTTCTAGGTCCATGTTGGGGGAGATGACCATGTTCACCTGCGGGTGTACAAGACGCTTCCTCATGCAGGAGGAACACTGGATCTGACGAGCCTGCAGGATTCCAAATCCCACCATGATCCCATTGAGTTTTTCTGATTTAAAAGTGATCTACGTCTTCCAAGTAGACCTGATCCCCTCCAGTGCCTGGTTGTTTCAGTCTGATTAGTATGATTCGTTACAATATTATATCAGTGATCATGTTTTCATCCTAATTTGTCTATGCAGAAATGTATATTTAAAAAAAGTTTGCTTCACATTCAAACATGATTGTGTGAGTGTAATCATATTAGCAGTTTGATTGGATGACACGATTTTTTTGTAACACAGCCAATAAAAGAAATTAAATTACTTACATTAATTAAATCTGTGTTTTGGATGAAGGAATGGAATGCGGTCACTTCTCCTTTTCAACAACCACAAGTTTTAAGATATGTTGAGCTGCACACTCATAAGCAGCTGACGATTAGTCATCGTGGCTGGAGAACACCAGATTCTTTCACGTCACACCCTTCTCCCTTCTATGACTAACCTCTCTAACCAGTGAGAACCTGTTGTGTGTGTGTTTAGCAATGTAAACCTGAGAGAACCGCAATCACACACATTACTAAAGGATCTGGCATGACCAGACCACTGTTCAAGGATTAGGATACAGCACCCACATGTTCAAGACACATTGGAGACAGTGATTCAGTCAGATTATGTTGACAAGTCCTTTGCAGTGAGGAATTGATCACCTTTTTAGTCATAGTATGGATGTTGGTCATGGGGTCAAACAAACACTGTTTACAACTGTTTACACTGTTTACAAACGTCTGGCTCAAAAATCCATCCTCATATTTTACCCCATGAAGACCATTGGATAACAGTTAATGCACAAATCTTTTTGGGGGGATGTTTGTTAGAAAATAAACACGATGATGGCTCTTTCCTTTACATTGGTAATTATGCATCGACACGGTAACACAGTGTCCTGATCGTCGTGGGCAACAACTGAAATGAGGCAGAGCTGGTCGGATGACACAGGCCCGTCTGTCAGGACAGCAGCACCCTGCTGGTTCTGTCTCCAGTCCTGGTGCAGCCAACTGGATCTGCGCCTTGTCCCAGGAAACCAAAACAGGCAATCACTTAACCTTAGGAGGAGTGTAATGGATTCGGCACCTTTCACTGAACACCTGAGATGTACAGGAGAAAAGGAAGATGGGACAATGAAGGAAGTACACAATCGTTTTTTATGCTGCAAGCTGTTCTGATTACCGGCAGCACAACCCTTGGGTTAGTATGCTTTAATTTACAGAAGATAAGAGACCCTTTGTACACGTGTGTTCCACACGTGTAGATAGGTGTGTGCGTGTGAAAAGGAGTGTGGAATGTCCACTCCCTTCAAAAACCACCAGTTCCAAGAATGGGCTGGCTACATACTGTACAACAGCTGAAGAGAGACTCTTGGGGAAGAGATCATGTTAGATATAGAATGTGTGTGCGTGTGTGTGTGTGTGTGTGTGTGTGTGTGTGTGTGTGTGAATGTGTGTGTGTGTGTTTGAGAACAGGAGTATGGAATGTGGTGACCTCCCTTTTCTTTTGAAAACCACCAGATTTAGGCTGAGCTGGTGATGATCACATGCCAGTGACTTCCTTAACCTCTTTCACTACTAGGAGTTAGAATATGTCTACGCGTACAAAAACTATGAGATTTACTGACAAGAATGCAAGCCAAACCATACATTTACATTTAGTCATTTAGCAGACGCTCTTATCCAGAGCGACTTACAGTAAGTACAGGGACATTAGGCAAGTAGGGTGAAGTGTCTTGCCCAAGGACACAATGTCATTTGGCACGGCCGAGAATCGAACTGGCAACCTTCAGATTACTAGCCCGATTCCCTAACCGCTCAGCCACCTGACTCCCACATACAAGACCCTGCAGAGAACAGAAATGCCCTCTCACCTTCAGACTTCTATCATTGACGACCTCTTCAACATTCAGCTCTGATTGCATCAGTTTTAACTAGATGAGAGAGAAAGAAAGGTCGGTTAAAGCTTTGTCTTCTACTAGGACTTCTACTGTCTTCTACTTCTACTAGGACTTACATGCATGTTTTACTTATTTAACTTGATAAACATTCATGCATACACATAGAATATAGTGTCTTTTCTTCTCCATCTGTCGTAATCATTCGCTCAAGGTGCTGCTCTTTGCTTCAGCTTTCCAGTCTAACTGAGAATGGCTTCTGTAAGCTACTGAAAGTTTATCTTTCATGTATAACTGAAATGATTTCCATCTATACGTGAGAAATGCACACACATCTACATGTAAGAACACAGACACATGTCATGGAAAACATCAATCAAACCTTTTAACCAGGTTTTTTAATCATATGCAGCAGATTCAGTTACAATCTAAAAGTGTTCAACAGTATGTATGCCAGCTTTTCCAGTGAGCTTTCTCAAACGCATGTGCAAGTGATTAATCTGAGTATGTATAAGTATTCCCATATGAGCGAGCATAGATTTACAGAACATATATGCATGAGAAATTCACTTGCAGTGATGAGAAACAAGCCTCACAGGGCCCCTCAGTACTTGTCGAACTCATACTGATCCGTCACGAATGCCTCTGCTGCACTCTAGCGGTTGACGAAACTCGCCTTACCTTAGTCTGCTCCTTCCTGAGTTGTTTGACGAGGGTCAGGTTGTCACGGTCCCTTCCTCTCTCCTCTCGTAGTTGCCCCACCACCTCTGAGGTCTGGGATATACAGCTCTTGATGGCTCTGTCTCGGCTCAGATGGCTCTTCATCATCTACCAGACAGACGACACAAAACATTTTTTTTTACATTTATATTTAGTCATTTAGCAGACGCTCTTATCCAGAGCGACTTACAGTAAGTACAGGGGACATTCTCCCCCGAGGCAAGTAGGGTGAAGTGCCTTGCCCAAGGACACAACATAATTTGCCTGGCGGGGAATCGAACTGGAAACCTTCTGATTACTAGACCGATTCCCTAACCGCTCAGCCACCTGACTCCTCCTCCCTCCCAACATACAGGAACAAGGTTACAGCCAAAAGAAACACTAAGTGGACAAACGGTGATCTAAAAATGTTGAGCTTCAGAAAATGTAATACACCTTGAACTAACAAACACTGCACATGCTTGTGAAGAGCAGGGTAATTACACTCACAGACTCATAGAGTTCTTTGCATGTCTGTGTGGCGTCGACCTTGCCCGAGAAGGACACTGTGGGCACTGTGGTGTTGAGGGCATGGACGATCCTGTCATCGATGGTGCGCATCACTTTCAGCACCTCCTGGTAAGCACAGATACAGGAATAAAGAGCTGCGCATTTGAGTGAGTACAAATCCATATTGCATACGCACTATTGGCTTATAATCTATGCATTATTTGCACATCACCTTTGATAAAAAGTATCTGCTACATGAACAGAATGTGAAAACATGGTTGGTTCATGGAGGAAGGAAGTTTGAAAAGTAAAATGGAACTAGCTAGGGGACTACATTAACTATGTGAATAACACTTGCTGTTTCTGTGTGCATGATTTGAATGAATCTGTGAGACTGACTGACGTGGCTCTTGGAAGTAGTCTAGTCACGGAAACTACACCAACTTAGGCTGCAAGTTTCCAGAAATATAGCACGATGGTTTCTTGTGATCTGCTATAATGATCTAAAGAGATGATCGTCATGCAATGATAAAGACAGTCTACAAGCTGTACGAGATCTCAGCTATCCTTATTAAAGACATCAACCGACATGCTGAACGTATTGTCAATACTCTGTTTACATATAATGCACATTGAACCCTGTGTAGGTGCTGGCTGCTCCGTAGCAAAGAAAAGAGGTCACTAATTCAATCTAACCGTGATCCACACCATAGAGAACGGGACCTGCCCATTTGCTTTGTGTGTCGATTCAGGAAAATGCAATTTCATTACATAGTATCTGTAAGCGAGACTTTTTACACAATCATATTACCTGAAACATTGAAAAGTCCTCACAGTTTAAAGTTTCATTGGGCGCCGCCATAGTGGATAAACTGGTCCTGCACGCTTACAACATTTATTTATGTCTTTGGTGAATGCCTGAACGAAAACATTTAATTATATTATCTATAGAAATGAATTTTGGTGTTTGCGGTATTTCTGTTCACATTCTGACAGCGATTCAATATAAATTGCGCAAACTAACCTAATAAAATACAAAGGCGTGAACGTAACTATTTATGGGTATAAATATACACTTATGGCACATTTTTCATGTGTTTAATTCTTTGTAATTACAACTATATAACTTTGTGTATTTAACTATATATGTGAATATAACGGTATTATCTCTCATGTGAACATCAACACAAAGCGCAGTCTGTGTGTGGAAGGTTACGTGCGTCGGAAACAGAATTAAGCAGGCATGTAGCAAAGCTTCCAAGGGTCCTTAGACTGCAACGACAGCTCAGTTTTGTGTTTTGGAACGGTATGAAGGGTTGACATTCAACAGCCAAAGAACTTTTGATTTTACACCTTCATGGCTTAACGGATTGTGGCATATACTACTGCTTTTTAACATGAACTTCATCAGATCTCGCATTGCCACTGGGACGTTGATTGGTGAGTAACTTAGTTGTATTGTTTTCGTATTTTTGCGGTTTTCATAGTTTCTGTTATCTAGCTAGGCTTCTGTAGCTGGCTCACGTGTGAGGGTTGTTCAAATTAAACCGGGTCGTATTATAAGCGTATTAACACTTTAGATATCGTTTGATTGTCATCGTCGTACAGTAGTCAAACAACTCGTTGTTAGCTTTCTTGATGTTTGGGCATACGTGCTGTCGTTGTGGGCCAAGAGTAAAGGGGGGCGTGTTCCTCGGTTGGAATGTCCTATTCTATTTACAACAATAATAATACGTTCAATAACAATAATGTAAGAATTTGGAGGACGCTTGTATCCAAAACGACGTACATGAGGATTTTAATTTGCGAATATACTGACTTATAACTATCCCCCAGTACAAGCTAAGATAGTTTGGGCGTGGGCGTTTACCTATTCTTTACAAATGGGACCGCTGTCAACAAACAACTAATGACAATAATTGTACCAGGAGAGCAGAATAAGAACTCACGATTTGGGTATCTGTTATCACGATGCGTTTCCCCCAGGTCAGTGGCGCGGACATGCGCTGGAGCACGGGGGTGTTCGGAGGATGTGTAACAAACCCCAGGAGGGGCACGCTGAGGTGCCTGCAGTACCAGCACAAGGTAGGACAAATACACGAACGCAAAATAATCTAAATAACAAACACACACTTCTGTGGAGCACCTAGTTAGGGATGAGTTGGAGCTGATTTAAAGAAATCCTGATCCCAATTCCAAATATAGCCCCCATTTCCTCTGCGGGTCCATTCTAATAAACGCACTGGAAGCCTGAAGACGAAAGGGAAAAAGTTAGGGAGCATTTTGTAGTTGCTGTAGGATTCAGTACTAACTTGACTGGACTCTGTGGTACTTTAGTGTTGTGAATTGGATAACACAGCAGAGAGTTTAAAAACATTTTTTTTTTAAAGATAAATAAACAGCATTTAGCCAGATTATCATCTCAGCACAGCTATTCAGGAAATGGAAGAGGCTTCCAAGAACAGTTTATTAAAGATAACATAACTCTGTAATGTTGGCAAGTACTGAATGTGAACCTCTTAATTGGCACTGTAGTGATAGTACAGCTCTCTGATCGGGCCTCATGGGTGCATGAGTGAGGTTGTTCTACAACAACATCCCTCAAACACAATCATATTACCGGAAACATTGAAAAGTCCTCGCAGTTTAAAGTTTCATTGGGCGCCCCATAGTGGATTAACAGGTCCAGCACGCTTCAGTAGAAACCAGGGGAAAGTTTACTGTCCTGTCCCTGAGGATGGGAAACAAGGCTAGTGAGGTCATCACAGGGGTTGAAGTTAATGGCTGGACCGTGTGAAACATACACAATATCTTAATCTATGTTTATCGCACGGGATGTGAATCTACTGTTTGTATACAGTACACTTGGGTCAGTGGAACATGCATGGTTTTAGTTACCTTCTTCATTCTGCGTCGTGCTCTGTTCCTCCCCAAGCCCCCCGTCCTGGGTTCAAGCTCCCCGGCTACAGACCATCCAACACAGACAGGAAGATCTTAGTCTGGTCCGGACGCTTCAAGACCCCCGACCAGATCCCAGAGCTTGTGTCGTAAGTGACTGCTCACTGTTTACAAAAGATGTCCCAGCACACCCACCTCTGGTAGGCTATTTACACAGAGTGACATCATTGCAGTGCTAGCTGCCAGCTAATTGGATGAGTGTTGTTACCGGGGGGGGGGGGGGGGGACAACTGCTGTTGTTCAAACCAAATCTGTCCGAAGGCAAAGATAATTGGGGACGTCTGCCATCTGGGAGAAGATCTAAGAAGATCTGTTGGTTTGATTTAGAGCAGCACTCTGTCCCAAACGGTCACTCTGTCCCAAATGGTCCTCCTCCCCAGGCACTCCTCATACTTTCTTCTTACATTTAGTCATTTTAGCAGACGCTCTTATCCAGAGCGACTTACAGTAAGTACAGGGACATTCCCCCTGAGGCAAGTAGGGTGAAGTGCCTTGCCCAAGGACACAGCGTAATTTTTGCACGGCCGGGAATCTAACTGGCAACCTTCAGATTACTAGCCCGATTCCCTAACCGCTCAGCCACCTGACTCCCACCTGACTTCTTTTTAAACAGTTACACACCCTCCCATGACACATACTGTGTGTTGTAAAGTTGTTCACTAATGACTGTATTGGATTGAGACAATATTTGATATACCTCACACAGGTTCGAGATGATTGATGCGGCCAGGAACAAAGTTCGAGTGAAGGCCTGCTACATAATGATGGCGGTCACCATCGGAGCCTGTCTAATCACGGTCATCTTGGGAAAACGGGTGAGCTTTAACAGGCAATAGAGAAACACAGTGATGTCAGTATGCGCGTGCATGCATGCGAGTGTGTAAGCACTATTCTCCATGTTCACGTGTTGACGGAAATGTCCTGGGTTGGATGGATTTACCCTCCTTTAGAAGTGACTTGAGTACTTGACTCGTAGGGTCCATGTTCTAGCATGTAGTTACAGTTCATTTGTGTTGTCTTAGTGTTCGCCTGTGGTCAGTTCTGAAAGGAAAATGTTACTAAATGTTCAAATGAAAGTGATAACTGAGCTTGACGATGCCTAAACGGAGTCATCCTGGACTCGGTTTTCTCCTGCCTGAGTGTCTCTTCCTCTGCCTCTCTCCAGGCCGCTGGCAGACATGAGTCTCTGACCTCTCAGAACATGGAGAAGAAGGCAAGATGGAGAGAAGAGATGCAGAAGGAGAAGGACACAGCAGCAGCCATAGAAGCAGCTAGCCTGACCGTAAAGGCTCAGTGAGAGGGACTGGATGAGAACGGCCACACCTACACCTGTCCCCCCAACACTACACTCGTGTGTCACCCTGTTGTAGTCCCATCCACTGGGCTGATGGTTGGTACGGTAACCTGTGGTACTGGGAACTCCATATCTCTTGTAATGTGGCATTGCACAGGAATTGAGCAGAGAGATTTGGTATTTCGTTTTGGTTCAATTACTTACACCCCAGATCCCGTTTCTATTTCAAAAGAATGTATGAGAGGTCAGTTGTATACAATAACTATAGATTTTGGAGAACATAGATTTTATAGAGACATCTTTACTGAGTATATGTATTAGGTTTTTAGAGCATTTCACCCACACCCACACACAAAATGGAAGTATGCCAAATGTTCATTGCTTTTTTTCATCCATAATTTGGTCCAGATTGTCTGGAAGTGCTTTTTTTGTTTTGGGATTTTGCAGACCTAATGAAAGCACTCACTCATTATTCTGAATATAGCTTAACATGTGACTGTCAAAACCATCCTTATTTTTCTCTCTCATGCGCCTCTGTGTAAATTCCTTAAATGTAACCATATTTGTCCTAGCAAGAAAGTACAACTTTATAGTTTAAAATGTGATAAGTGTTCAGGATAATTTGGTCCATTCTGGGTGTACTGCAAAGACTGTAGGTGTTTGGAAGGCTGGAATTTCAGTCAGGATGGCTAAATCATGACTTAAGGTACACCCGTATACGTTTTGCACTTTAATGTACAACATAGCTTATTTTTAGGTAAGTACATCGGAAAGTGGATCACCGCTGGGTCCTCATGTACATGCCAGATCACTCCTTCTAGCCTCATCCTTACCTGCATTTCATGTCCTTACACTGAGCAGTGTACAAACCTCTGTGTAAAGCCATTCAAATGATCGTGAAAATCTAAGGCTGTCAAAGCAGTTGTTAGTAAGTTAGATGGCACCGTGTTAGAATCAGAGGTTTGACTTGAATGAGACAAGTTCACAACAAGTTCATGAAACAGCATTTATGCAAATGGAATAACATAGGACAGTTACACAAACTCAATACGACTGCAGTATTGAACATGAAGAGCTAGTAATCAATGGAGGAATCTGACAAAATAAAGAACTTGGTAAACAATCTTTCAGCCTTGTTGACTAATACATTGCTAGTATTCAATTTGAATTTAAATATGATCGCTATTCTCCCCTTTGTTTTCATAAGAGATTAATTTGGCACCTCCGGTACACAGGTTTTCCCCCAAATTAAAGCAAATCATGTTTTCAAAGAACTTAAGTTTGTTTTCAACTCTGTTGTACAACCACATGGGTTGGATTAGGTTGGTGTACTTATTTGGCATGATCAAACTGGAGAGACAGAACAGTATCTCAATAACCAATACCCCACAGACTAGTGGATTTTGAAGATTTCTTGAAAGGGTGGAATTCTAAGTGCTTTGAGACATCGTTGAGCTGAAGTGAAACAACTAGTTCATTTGTAATAGTCCCAACTGTTTATAGATCACAAGTATTTACACCTCACTTCCTGAGGAGGGGAAAGAGCCATTGTGAACCAATGAAAAGTGAGCGCTAAAAACTGTTCGGAAAGATTCTGAATGAACAGGTGAAATTCCTGAACTAAAGTGCAGCAAATGAAATGGAATTGCGGATTTAGTTTTTTTTTTCAAAGTTCCCATGGTCTGTTGGACAGGCTCACGGAAATAAATAGTTTTATTTTGTCTGGTCTATGTCCGTCCATTTGTCTCAGTGCGAGGGAAGACTCCAATTCCCATGATTCCATGGGGTATATGTATCACACCAGAGGCAGGAGCCAGCCCAAACTCTTAGGGATGGAGCCTGCAGTACAGATGGAGGGAATCCCGCCACTGTAGAGAGGAATGCATGATATGGGGACTGGAAGGGTAAAACAAGCCAGGTTAGTCACAAAAACAGGCTCCACCCCTCACAACCACTGGTTAAACTCCTATTAAGTCAATCCATGGTGACCAATCAATGGCCAACAAGAGGACAAAGTAACCTCCTTTTTAGTTGTCGTCGTTTTTAAGTTCCTTCAGTAGAAGTCATTCAGTCCCTAGGTTTGGACTGGCCACATCACGCCACTGTGGGCGGGTCAGTCCATTGACCACGGTCGAGACACGGTTTGTGTGGTCACACAGTCTCACGGTCAGTCCAGTGTTTGGATTGGATGCTGGTTGGGGGGAGGGGGGGGGGGGGGGGTTTGGCACGTCCACGGGTGCCTTTTCTCAGTCGTTGATGCAGTTTAGTCAGACAAACAGCGTCTGACCTGACCCATTTCCTCCAGGTCTGGGTCAGGTCATGGTCTGGGAATGTGGTCATGGACAGGGTTTCTTTTTTTTTTTTTCTCTCCATATGGTAACGAGCCAGTTAGGGTGAAGGGGCAGTCAGTTTGGTATCCTCTGAATGAGGGAGGGTGGGAGGGGGCTGAGGGGAGCAGGAGGAGAGAGGGTTGTTGTTGCTGTGCTGCTGAACAATTAAGCGTGTAGGTGTGAGCTCGGA
Source organism: Thaleichthys pacificus (assembly GCA_023658055.1). Classification (NCBI taxonomy): domain Eukaryota; kingdom Metazoa; phylum Chordata; class Actinopteri; order Osmeriformes; family Osmeridae; genus Thaleichthys; species Thaleichthys pacificus. Next base: position 14,356,191 of record CM042872.1, read on the forward strand.
GAAGACTTAAGAGTACGACAGCGAAAACCTTCACCAACTGGCTGACAGGACTGCAAGGACTCTGCCTGCATTGCACGCACGCACACACACACGTGCTCTGGAAATATTACACTTCTAGTAATCATGATAATGATTAAATCAATCTCTCTTGGGGGAGTTGGGGTGTGGGGGAGGTAAGGGGGGAGGGGCTGGGGCTACCATCTTCGCAGTGGGGGATCTGAGGGAGTGGGCAGAGAGAGGGGCAGGGGTGTGTGCCAGGGTGAGGGGTTTGAGGGAGGGGTGGTGAGGATTATAGCTGGAAGCCCTCCATGGGGGCCTCGCACTGCTGGAAGAGGAACTGTTGCTGCTGCAGGTCGACGGCCGGGGCCAGGGATGGGTCTTCATCCTCGGGGCTGAAGTAGCGCTCGATCAGGTCGAACGCCTTCTGGTAGATCTCCTGGTTCTCGTGGCCCTGTAGAAACTCCAGCTTGTCCAGACCTGGAGTGGAGGTGGAACACAAGGGCCGTCAAGACCAACCCTGCAGGTCTGTGTGCTGGCAAATATCCTGTCCTTCCTTTTAGTGTTAGAGAAGGAGACAGCTATGCTGGATGTGTGCATACCGTAGGCCTCCTCTAAGAGAGCACAGTATGGGTTGATGCCCCTGCCTCTCTTGGCCTCCAGTTCTCCCAGACGCAGGATGTTCTCCAGCCCGTTCAGGGCCACCTGGACGATCTTAGAGTCCATCAGCGTCAGGAGGTCGCACAGAGGCTTGATACAGCCCAGCTCCACAAGGTGCCTGCAGAGAACACACACACAGAAGATTTTAGTTTGATAACTAAAATTGTGCTGAAAAAAGTACAATAAAATTAAGTAAATAAAGTACAACAAAACAAATTTCAAAATAAAACAATTTTATTTGTTTAACTATTGTACTTTTTTACTTAATTTAAGATCCGTATATGTTTATTGTCTGCACCTTCCTGCCACAGTAAATTCTGTGTTCCTGTGTAACATGCATGGCGAATAAACCGAATTCTGATTCTAATTCTGAGAGCAGGCCTGGTGGCTCCTAGCCTGGTGGCTCCCGTCGTGGGGCTGTACCTGATCTGCTCCGCAGAGCCTCCTGAGGTGGCGTTGGTGATGGCCCAGGCTGCCTCCTTCCGGGTGCGGAACTCTGCCACCTGGAGAATATTGATCATGGGGGGCAGCAGCCCTGCATCCATCACCATCTACAGGCCAGCAGGAGGGGAGGGGGGGAGAGAGAGAGGGGGGAGAGAGGAGGGGGAAGCAAAAAGCAACAGATTCAAAGAGAGTTAGCTCTTGGAAGCAGACTAACCTGAAAACAAGCTGTGACCACGTAGGCGGTGACCAACCGAACGACTGACCGAGCTATAGAACTGCTGGTCGCAGCAAATGAAAACATTAAAGAAACATAAAAGCACACACACGTACCTGTATCTGAGCACGGTTCCCTGCGGTGATGTTGGAGATGGTCCAACAGGCCTCCTTCTTGATGGACTCCTTAGGACTGCTGAGGAGGTGGAGCAGAGACTGGAGGGCGGAGCAGTTCAGGATCACCTGTACAGAGCACACACACAGTGAAACAATAACAACACACAAGACTAATGCTGGCCCAGACCAGCAGTGAGCTGCTCTGAATGCAAGCAGGACGTGGTGTTCACGCCTGCGGTCTTTACCTGTGTCTGGAGGTCGTCTCCTGTGACAATGTTTCCCACGGCCCGCAGAGCTGGTGACACCACCTTGTAGTCAGAGTGTCTGAAATGACACCACAAGAGGCATCGCAGGGTTAGGTCATTGTCTGTAGCATAGAGAGGTGTGTGTGTGTGAGGATTGTGACTGGGTGATGTGTGTGTCCTTACAGCAGCAGCTCCACCAGGCGGCGGCAGACCCCAGAGTCTATGACGGCCTGGATCTTGTCATTGGGTCCATCTGATAGGTAGGAGAGAGCCCAGCAGGCATCCGCCAGGATGTCCGTGTCGTTGACAAACAGCAGCCACGACAGCACACTGAGACATGGAGACACCTGGAGGAGGAGGGGGTGGAGAAGAGGGTGGAGGAAGAGAAAATCTATTATTGTTTGCGTGTTGGTCTGCTGTTGCCACGGTCCTAGGTTAGAGACATCAAGAAGGTGATGCGGGAGGTGGGTCCTGTTTGTTACCGTAGCGATGTCAATGGTGGGACGTTACCTTGGCGAAGTCTGGGGGAGGGTTCTTCCCACGGCAGAGGTTGGAGAGCGCCCACACTGCGTTCCTCATCATTGTGAGACGATTCTGCTTGGCCAACAACCTGGAAGAGAGGGAGTCAGGTGGCTGAGCGGTTAGAGAATCGGGCTAGTAATCAGAAGGTCGCTGGTTCAATTCCCGGCCGTGCACAAATGACTGTTGTGTCCTTGGGCAAGGCACTTCATCCTACTTGCCTCGAGGGAATGTCCCTGTACTTACTGTAAGTCGCTCTGGATAAGAGCGTCTGCTAAATGACTAAATGTAAATGTAAGAGAGAGAATGCGACAGGTATTTTAAAAATGTTCTGTCAAAGAACATAGTTCACCTGATAACGGCCTGTTATCAAACTTGAAACCCCAAAAAAGACACATCACGTAGAGATGCGAGTGTAGATTTCAAGCAAGGGAGATGGTAGTGGAGTACTTACTGTACTAGAGAGGGCAGGATGTTGCAGTCCACCACATAGTCTCTGCACTCTGTGCTGTCTCCTGCTATGTTCCCCAGGGCCCACACCGCCTGCAGCGACAGCAACACACAGCGTCACAAGCACATTCCCAGTGTATCAAAAACACTGTGGTACAGCGACAATCCAAAATCAGAGATACAATCAAACATTCCTCTCCACACACACACTGGTATTCAACACAGCTCCTCACGCAACAAGACACACAGAGGAGACAGGTGTGTGTGTTTTGCAGGCGATTAAATGTGTAACAGGACTTAAAGATGGGAGAGAGAGAGCCTTCCCAGATGTGTATGACGTACCTGTTCCTGGACGTCCTCGAAGTCGGAGCTGAGCATCTCTATGAAGACGGGCACGGCTCCAGCCTGGATGACCACGCGTGTCTGGTGGGACGTCCCTGAGGCGATGTTGGTCAGGACCCACGCCGCCTCAAACTGGAACACACACACACCGAATGAACAATCACTACCTGAATGGTCATACATCCACAGACATTGCTACAGATATGTGAGTGTGTGTGTGTGTGTATGTATGTATGTATGTATGTATATGTGTGTGTGTGTATGTGCATCATTTTGCCCACAGACTGAATCAAGACAGGTTCCGTGAATCTACCTGCAAAGTACAGTTTTCCTTCCTCTTAAGGAACTCCACAAAGCGCTCCACAACTCCAGTGGTGTCGATGACCTCATCAATTGGTGGGTTGGGCTCTGTGTGACGGATTCGACAACAGTGAGAAACTGGGCATGCAAGGGTCAGAGGGAAACCTGTGTTCAGGTCGGCACCCATACGGAGGCCAGGGCACAGCCGGCATTCTTACCTTTAGACAGCAGCTTCCTGAAACGCTGTGTTGCCATTAGCTGTTGCTCAGGAGAACTCGAGAAGATCATCTGGGTCATGTCCTCTGAAATCACCCCTCCCTGGAGGACAGAGAAGGACAGATAGCCTGTTCCGTGAGAATCAAGCGCTAGTCAAATCAGAAATAAGCATAGCATTATCGCTTTATGTTAAGCGAGTGTGCGTGTCTGTCTGTCTGCAATCGTTCACACTACTCACAGTGAGGGGGTCCATGTTATTAGCCTGGGACTCGAGGTAGCCACTGTCGCCCATGCTGTCCTCCTCCACGGTTCCATCCTCCTCCACTGTTGCAACATTCCTCCTCTTGAACAGCTTTACGAGAGAACCAGCTCAGATCGTTATGCTTGTTAATCGTTCTAGTCCATACAGCAACAAAGACACACATCCTCATCACGCTTTTGCTGATGTCTACAGAGAGAACTGCAGGTTTCCCAGCAACGATGTCATACTTCACCTATGCTGTGATCCTCCTCTGTAGATCCCCATGGGAACGTAGGGGAAGGGAATGATGGTAATGTAACAACATGTGGCTTTCTTGGGCTCACCTGTTCATCTTTCTTCTGTTTACGGAGTTGTAATCCCTCCTCTTCTCTCCTCCTCCTCATCTCGTCTGTGTTGAGAGACTTGTTCTTGTAGCTCTTGAGCCGTGCATTGTCTTTACCCTGACTCATTCTGTAGTCTGGAAGTAGGCAATTAGTTATTTAAAGAGGGGTTAAATGATGGAAAAAAAGATATAGTATGACGAAAGTATGAAAATAATGCTCAGAAGTAATTGATGTGACTGCATGGACTTGCTTTCAGTAGCTTCACAATAATAGCTAAGGATTGTCTCGAATAAACGCTAGCTAGACAAGCAATGAGAGGAAATGTAATTATGTCAGCTATCCAGACAGCTACTTCTAAATGTACAGCTCGCTACGTAACGTTGCCAGTAGAGCTAAATTGGATAGCTAGACTTGACAAGTAAAAGACAACCAACATGTAAACCTGATTTTTAGCTTTAATCGGCGAATAGTCTGATTTAACCGCGTTGTTGTAATTATAGCGCTGTAACGTTGGCCCAGCAAAGCAGCTGGTAAAGGGTGTTTGAGGATATAGCTAGCCTAGCTAGACTAGCTGGCTGACAGGCTAAAGCTATCTTAGCAGCTAATGTTATTGTCGGTATGTAGCTAACCCAGTTTGAGTATCCAGGACTGACCTACGGTGAATTGAGTCGCTGCTGCTGGGCAAGTGGTGGGTCGAAACCCCCCTAACCGTCTGTCATGCGCCGGATTGTGAACAAATAACAAAAACGAACAATTCTACTTGACAAGCATAATTTCACGTCGTCGATATTAGCTCTAGCTATTTGACGACCACCGAAGCTAGCCTAACGACTGGTATACTTAGAATGGTACATAAAAGGTCTAAACAACATATTACTCGTTTTTGAACACATGTAAATAGGACCATAGATGCCGCAAATAATATCTGGTTCTTAATAACCTTGATACGTTTTACTGACCTGTATAATTTGGGTATAATAATCCCCCAATTCGCTAGGCCACCACTCCGACAGCCACCGCCGGGTTTAAGTACTGCGCATGTGCACTTGTTTATTCCGCTCAAACAAACGCAGATCATCTACGAAGTCCATGGCGATTTAGACCTATGAGTAATACTAAGAAATTACGTGTTATAAGAAAACGTGTTATGGTGCCACCTATTTTGCCCATGTTTTGCATTGAGTGCACTCATTAAATGAGTAAGAGAAGTTACTCATTTAAAACGATTAAATGAGTAAAAGGATCTTAGAAAATGAAGCGAGTGATGCAAAAATAGGTGGCACCAGAACACGTTTTCTTATCTCTGGAGCTACAGAAGCAGAGTGTCCCGGATTTTTATCTGCATTTTATGGATACAAATTGTTTACACAGTGCTGTTCAAAATTAGGTTGTAGGTTTTTTAAGGGACTTTGCTGGGATGAAAGTTTGAAATTCTAAAACATAGCCTACTAATGACATTGCTTAGTTGGTCTTAACATTTCCCTTGCACGCAGCTTTTTCTGATGCCTTTGAGTGTCATTTAAAGCTCAGTCCTAATATTATACTGAACTACACAATTTGTTAACCCTAACCCTATAGCACAATGTGTGTATGTAGCCTAAATGCTAAACAACAGAACATACAGAACATTTAGTCATTTAGCAGACGCTCTTATCCAGAGCGATTTACAGTAAGTACAGGGACATTCCCCCCGAGGCAAGTAGGGTGAAGTGCCTTGCCCAAGGACACAACGTCATTTGGCACAGCCGGGGAATCGAACTGGCGACCTTCAGATTACTAGCCCGACTCCCTCACCGCTCAGCCACTTGACACAACAAGCTGCTGTAATGCTTGACGTGTATACAGACAGTTATTCAGATAGATATCATCATGCACTATGGTTTAGAACATTGCATGAGGTGTTTGTATGGCATGAGCTGCACATGCAGACATCTTGTGCACCTGGCTGAAGGGGGAATCAGAGAGGGCTGAAGTGGGACAGCAGACCAAAGAAATAACAATGTTTCAAACCAGTCAGACGCTCAAGTAGGTTGTCTGGAATCAATCTTCTCTTAATAAGGTGTAAAGCAGACCTATACAAATGACCTTTAAAGTCCATTTAAACATTCCCTTCAAACATTTATATCTTACCCAGAATTCTTTTTTTTAATGTAAGTATGACATTACAGTTCTCTCTTGAGCTATTTGATCAATCATCAACATCAACCCAATTTACCTTTCAACCTTGCACATATCTTCTAAAAGCAAGGGCATGCTCAGGTCAATGTGGGGTGAGATTGAAATGTAATTATCCTGGCAATGTGTTGGAAATATGTAAGCGTTTGTTGTTAGAACTGTCTGTGATGCAATTAAACCAAAGGGTTGCAAAACGAAACACCAAAGTAAACTAATACAAAAACAAAGACAAATTGCAATAAGTGGCGCCAGACTGACGTGCGACCACCGTGTCGGCCTGCCGCCTGTCAGACAAGCAGGATACAATGTTGCAAAATGAGGGTCAGTCAGTCACGACCCAGACACCTATAAATACTAGGAGACACAAAGCCCCCAAGAATACAACAACCACGAAAAATGACAACCATGCAGAGACATCTCCTCGCAGAAGAAAACAGCATCGGGTCAAGCAATGCCTTCGACATGTGGCACGACTATATGAATCTCGGGAGGACACTGGAGCAACTTTGTGTTCTGCGCAAGACTAGAGAGTGGACCCCCGATGCCCGAGTGGATTCGCGGCGTGCCAGCGGTCCAACCCCGTCGCCGTGATGATTCGTTAAGCAACAACTCTGAATCTGATGATCTGAGCTCCGCGAGCAGCATCTCGGACACCAGCCGCTGCAGCCCGACCTCAACTTCTTGCTGTGCCTTCTGCAAACAGAACGGCGAAACGGAAGAGATCTATCGATCCCACAAACTAAAAGCAAAGGACGGGAGGGTTATTTGCCCCATTCTGAGGAGTTACATCTGCCCGATCTGTGACGCTACCGGGGACAAAGCTCACACACGACGCTACTGTCCAAAGCGCAAATGAGGGACAGGCCCTGGGATACTGTAAGTTACCCAAATCAGAAGAAAAATGAAGAAAAAAACACGCAAGCCTAAATATTTACATAAGAATATGGCAATTTTGTAGTTCGCTGTTTGACCAAGTTTACCATAAATGTTGAATAAGTTACCGTTTGTTTTGTTACAAAGAAAGTAAACATATCCTATTTTTTTACATAAACGTTGTCTTTGTCAATATTGTTTTTATTCTTCTGATCTCACCTCAACATTTCATCCCAGACATGCTAGACATAGCCTACCTATAAGCACATCTCACATTTCAGATAGGCTAAATATTACTATAGCTGAACAATATATTGTAATTCAAGCAACGATAAACAGTAGTGTAATAATATTGTTTGTAAATACAATTAGTTTAACTGTCCTGCTGCTTCTCTTCAAACTGTGAGCTCTTTCCATCGCACTACAGTGAACAGGTTGGTGCGCTACTGCCCCAGCTAGATATTAGCTTTTATTCTTAACAAAAACGAGGCTCTCTAGTACCATATCTGAGATTAAAGCTGCTGTAGAAAACGATCACTACATACTTTTATAATGGATTTAAAGAAGGGTTTATTGGAGTAGACCATGCGGCAACGTCGACATCTAAAGCAAATCAGTCGAAAGCATCGTGGATGTATAGGAAAGCTACGATGAAACTTTTCAAATTCAAAAAACCGTGAGCTACAAAGATTTGTCCTGAACGCCTACTGAAAGTACCGTGAGATCATCAGTGTAATTCATATAATCTTCAGAATATATTTTACGCAACTCGAGTTGTCCGCTGTTACTTAATCTTGCCAGGTAGGCTACTTCCTTCGTGAATCACGCGATAGCCTACTACAATGACAATATGACGGTTAGGGGCTATAGGCCACTTGCATAATTTAGATTTATTTTATTTTATTCTGACTTGCATTGAAGTGAACTGATCGAAAGGATCAACTGGCAGGATATGACAAAGGTGGGATATACGAAGGGGTACTATCTATGTTTACATTTGAGATGGATGCTGTCAAACTACAGCCACACCTAGGTTATACAACTTTTTTGTTTTTGTTTCGTAAGATTCTTCAACCAAGGGCACTTGATTTGAATAGGAAAAAAAACTGCATAGGATATCCTTTTGTAACAGGTACTATACTCACCTGTGGTAAAGATAACGTGCACGTGGTGCTTGGTTATAAAAACCAGGTTACACAACTAGCTATATGAGCACCGCCAACCATAGGCTATACGCTCATTCAGTCAGTCTGTTCATCAACATTTATCCGAGAGCAGAGCGGAAAAGGTACGTGTACATTATTTTGGTTGAAGCTCATTATATGACTGTTGTTAACGTCTATGCCATAACACATTTTAACGTTAAATGTCTTTGTTGCAGTTAACCAACATGGAAAAGCACAATCCTTATCGTTTGGCTTTAATAGTAGCGTCACTCGTTTCCTATATCATCATAATTGCATTCAACATATTGGCCGGTCCAGGACTCTGTGAGTTACTGTAGGCCTACTAGAAATGCAATTCAAAATTCAAAGACACTTTTTGTTTATAATGGGGTTACAAGACACAGTTTGATACAATTCTGTATTTTCTTAACAGATCCATTTAAGTCCAGCACAGGTAATGTGTCAAGTGAGTTTGACACCCAGATTACTCCGTCAGGATGGACGTTCTCTATCTGGGGGGTGATCTACACTTGGTTGACGCTCATGTTGGCCTACATCCTCTCTGGTCTCTGCAGAAAGTAAGATTCCTCTAGCTTCCTCTCCTATACTCTTTTTATGGTTTATTTTGAAGAATATCTTTTTAGTTGGTGTCTGTATAGCCTAATACATTTCTGTTTTCCATGCCAGATATTTTTGGGCTTTACACTTTAATACTTATATTACACTTTCAGAGTAGCTTTTAACTTGGTGAACTTGGTGAACATACATGTGACATTTGATTTTCTCATCTTTTCTAGAAATGCCTATGGGTGGGTGTACTGCAGTCCTTCGGTGTTGCCGTACGGGTTCTTTGTGTCCTGGATCCTGAACATGGGTCTAAATATTGGGTGGTTACTGCTGTGGGACAGAACGTAAGTGTGACAATGTCCATCAAATTTTTGCATAACAAAGTACATTTCTTCTAAACCTGGTTATTATCTGGATGTTAATTAATCTAAGTAACCCTCTAATATTTAGGGTACACTAATGTTGTTTTCTTAAACCTTTTTGAATCTGATGGTTTTTATTTTCTTTCGAAGGTACATGATACCAGCTTTGATTTTTTTGTTTGTGGTTGCCTGCACAAACTATGCTATGATTTTCTTCACCTGTCACGGACTGCACATCTATGGTGCCTGGCTCAACAAGTACCACAAAGTAGACCTCTGGCTAATCCGTGCATTAGTGAGTAAGACAGTTTTTTTTTTTGTAAAATGCACAGTGGTAGTTTCTTTTTTCATCCAACAAACTGTTACATTTACTTATATGACATTTTGGCATTGTTATTGTATATGTAAATTTGTTCAACCACCGACAGTCTTTTCTCACACACATTGTGCTATATTTTCATAATAACATTTCAGGTTCAGAATGCCTTGTCCACCTACACAACTTGGACAACCATTGCTACCTTGATCAACCTGACCATTGTAATGAGCTATGATGGAAGTCTGTCTGCAACGGATGCTGCAACTGTATCTCTCTCTATTCTGACTGTGGTGTTGGTTGTTTGGTAAGTAAAGATTAAACCATCTCATGTATCAAAAAGAGAAGCCATGCATGGTTTTCATAGTGGGCGTGCTGCAGTATGTCTAAACAGAGGAAGAGATTGGTGTGTATCTTCATCTTTATATTGGTTAATCTTTCCCAGGTTTGTTCTGGAGAACTTTGTTTTAGACAAACACATGCGCTACATCCTCACCATCTACCCGGTTGTGATTGTGGCCCTGGCTGGGAACTTGACAAAGAACTATGATCCATCTTCTCCCAGTCGCAATGCTGTCTTCGAGGGTAAGGGACATTGACAAAAACTATAAATGCAGGGATCAAATCCAAGAAGGCAAATACTGGTGGTACAGAGAGTCAGATGGCTGAGCGGTGAGGGAGTCGGGCTAGTAATCTGAAAGTTGCCAGTTCGATTCCCGGCCGTGCCAAATGACGTTGTGTCCTTGGGCAAGGCACTTCACCCTACTTGCCTCGGGGGGAATGTCCCTGTACTTACTGTAAGTCGCTCTGGATAAGAGCGTCTGCTAAATGACTAAATGTAAATGGTACAGATAGGCCTACAAGGCCTTTTGTTTGTTTGTTTGTTTGTTTGTTTGTGTTTTGTTTTCACAGCAGTATTATACTGTATATTAATACATTATTACAATAAACAATTCAAGAGGGTGTTTGGCCCTGGACACATGATATAAACACCAAGATGTTCATTTGTGTTTCTGTATTTCTTCCCCTTAGCTGTGCTGATGGGTTTGACCTGTTTCCTGTTCGTCGTAAGGATTGGGTTGGTTGTGTGGAGGCACATCAAGAACCCCCTGTACAAACACGTCAGCCCAGATGAAGCGGTTTCTCCAATGGAGATTGCGGAAAAGACAAAGAAAATACTTCTTTAGTGTTCGTTTGAAACATGTTTTTTAAGAACACTCTAAAGTGAACATAAATTAATGTGTTATGGTAATAACATGATTGATTGAAAATGATTGAATGATGCATTTTGTAAATTGTAATTTTGTAAATAGTTTATTTCAACTGTGATTATCGGGTTATAATGAAAAAGTAATAAAATATGTTTTGTAACTAACTAAGTTGGGTGCACTTGATTCTAGTAACCTTTTAACCCCCTCTGTTTCTTCAACAGCATGTATTGTAAACATTTTAGTGGTTGTGATCCATTAACTTGTTATGTCAGTTTCATAGCAATATTGATTAGTATACAGCCCACCATAAGCATATAGGTCTAGATAAGAGCACTATTTGAATGGTATGGTATGTACTTGGACCTAGGCTACCTCTCCCCAAGTAACCTTTCACCTTGTACCTCTGATAACTTTTCGACCGATTTGTTTTCAAGCTTTCGAAAAAAGAAAATCTAAACTTTCTTTTAACACACAACACGACGGTGTTGTGTATATTTTGCAATACTTTTCTCAAATGTTACGTTTCTGTTCATGCTTTTGTGTTATCGATTACTGTAAATTGTCAGCTTTGCTTTTGCTAATGCCGTTCTGTTGTGCACCTTAGAGCCACCGTATCCAAATCAAAAGGGAAGGCGTTTAGATAAGTCGCGCGCACTTTTGTTTTGCTAGCGGGAATTAGCCGCATAGGTAGCTCTTGTACGTTTGACACAATGAGTGAAGTTAAGTTATGTATAGCTCTGCACAAGATTTTGTAATGTACATTCGTGTAGATGGAACAATTTGGTAGCTGCAAGACTAAAGTGGCTTTTGTCCATTAGCTCAACTAGCTAGCAGAACGAGTATCAAGCTAACGTAACGACGCTAGGAGTTAGCACTAGCCTTTTAACAAATAGTGTACTGATGGACTCCAAAATTCCGAAACTGGTATGTATACCTTTAGCTTGGACCGTTAAAAACAACTGAGTCGCAAATGACCATAAAATGGGATTGGTCGTTGAACAGCTGGTACTGTAGTGGTAGCAAGCTGGCCAGCAGAATTAGTATGGAAGAATAACGATTGCGTCTTATACCCATCCCTTCACTTCAGGAAAGACCGCAGAAGAGGCTCCGCTACTTCAGAAGTCAAGAGTGGTGAGATAACAATTGAGTTTTTACGCGACATTCGTTTAGATGTATTCTCAATGATTCATTTGTTTTTACAACAAATATTTTCAGTGTTGTGGTTATCTAAGTAACATCACGCAAACTAACCGTGCTTGCAATGTTATTATGTTGTTATGGCAGTAAATCTACAGAATTGCTAGACAAACGGTGTCAATTGAAGGACATCGACAAGTTGTTCGATGACCTGGGTACGTAAGAACAGCAGTTTTTTTTGTTGCTTTTTTAATACTTTGTTATATCATGTGTTTGGTCCTACTGAAATTGGTCAGACTTGGGTGACCAATTACACACCATTCACTCTTGGTAACCTGCATGTAGTTAATGAGACCATGTACATTGTTACAGACTCTACCTCAGAGGAAGAGCTAGATCTACCAACTCTGTCTCCGGTACTGAATACATGTCCTGCTGTAGAGGAGCAGAGGAGTGGATCACCTGTTCCAGAACCATCTCCTCTTAAAGAGACATGTCCTGCTGTAGAGGAACAGAGAAGTGCATTACCTGTTCCAGAACCATCTCCTCTTAAAGAGACATGTCCTGCTGTAGAGGAGCAGAGGAGTGCATTACCTGTTCCAGAACAATCTCCTCTTACAGAGACATGTCTGGTGTCTCAGGCTGTTACACCTGAGGAGCTCAAATGTGAGGCAATAAAGGCATTGACACTTGATGCTGGTAAGAAACATACATGCACAATAGAGTAATTTACTGGAACTGGTCAAATACATGTTGTGAAACTGGGAAGTTTGGAAGTAATCACTGTAATTTCAAATATGACCATTTTAAAGGCCTGTATTTTGAACCTAATTATAAGGTTGACCTTTTCACCTATGCGCCTGTACCATTTCCACTGTTGTCCATTAGAGGTAGTGTCACCATTCAAAGAACATGGCCCCATCAAGACATCAAGTCCCATTGAGCAGGAGGTGCATGTGGACAACGCAGACTGTTGCTATAGAGACAAGACAGCCTCTCCGCTCTTGTTTGTCTCTGAGGATGAAGAGGATGTCCCTCCCAAACTCAACCCCTCCACCTCACAGGAAGTGCACTGCAGTGGACAGGAAGTGCACTGCAGTGGACAGGCAACAGACAGGTGAAGGGACATCCTAAATAAATGTCTTTCTTTGGTGTTATTCATGTATTTAAAAAAATAATGTATTTTTAGTAGGTGCTTTTATTATTGTGATAAGGTAAGTGCATACTTGGTTACTGTCCTGTTCATCCTGATTTCCCCTCGCTTTCATTACATTTACATTTAGTCATTTAGCAGACGCTCTTATCCAGAGCAACTTGCAGTAAGTACAGGGACATTCCCCCTGAGGCAAGTAGGGTGAAGTGCCTTGCCCAAGGACACAACGTCAATTTTGCACTGCCGAGAATCGAACTGGCAACCTTAAGATTACTAGCCCGATTCCCTAACCACTCAGCCACCTGACTCCATCCTTTCCTCTCATCGTAGTGGGGATGACCTCGGGGTGGACTCACCTCCGACGAAGTTTGCTTTGCTCTGCAAAAAACCCCCACTGTGGTAAGACTTTTGAATGAAAATACTCATAGTTAATCAGTGGTTGTTGCATAATCTTTCAGAATTATTTGCATTTGTCATTCGCGTTGCTCTGACGTTGGTACTGTAGATTATGACATGGACTGTGGCAGTATCGGTGTGATACGTTGACTTGATTTGTTTGCAGTGAAGAGAATCGTAAAATCCCGGAAAACCCATCACAGAGTGTCCAATGTGTTGTACCTCAGTCCATTCCAAAAGAATCCTCGTAAGAATCATTTCATTAAACCTTAAATTCAGTATCCAGAACATGTATATGTTCTATGTCTCACAGCTGTGATCATTTTGATAATTTATATTCTTTTTTTCTATTGTTTGTTGCTTCGGCTTTTACCCAGGCAAGAGAGGTCCTGCCCTTTAGTCTCAACAGTGACACAGGACACTCAACCTCCCTGTGAGCCCAGACCCTCCCTGGTGACTGAGGACAAGTCCAAAGAAAAGCAGAAAGACGCGTTTGCCTTTCTGTTAAAACTGAGGGAGGCCAGCCAGCCCATACCAGCACGGTAAGACCAGGATACCTGTCTCCCTTTGTCCTCAATGGGTTTACGACTGACTGCCTGTTTCCATAACACAACGCTCTTGTTTGTTACGGTTAAGCTCACGACCACAGCAACCGTATCCTGGGGTCTTGCTAGCGCCAAGAGTTCTTTAAGTAATCACTTCACACTCCCATGTTTTCCAGCTCAAAGCCGGTGCCTTCTAAAGTGAGCGAACCTCCTCCTGAGGACTTTGACGATGACTTCATGATTCTGGAGGACGATGGCCCTACCTTGTTTTCCATCCCGAGGAAGACTGACCCCGAACAAAAGCAAGGCACGAGCAAAGCAGAACAAAGTTCCGAGCTCTTCATCCAACAAGGACGCGTCTGCAGACGTGGTTCCCCAGCGGGACCACGGAGGCTGCGCCCCCGGGGAGGAGGAAGCCCCGGAGGGAACGGAGAACCCGGCTCAACAGGAAACAAAGGGAAGGAAAGGGAAGGCAGCCCGTAGAGGTGCGTCACCGAGACCTGTCCTCTCCACATGCACGGACAGGAAGGGTGCTGTGATGGGCCGAGAGCAGAGCTCCAGTCCTGGAAGATTGACGAGGCCTGAAAGCGAGGCCGGTGGGTTCACCAATCAGGACGACCGAGACAAACCTCAGTCAAAGAAGAAAGGAGCTACCAAGGTTTCATCTAAAGCTACATCAGCTGAAGAAGAAGGAAAGAAGGACCGACACGGAGAAGGTGCCTCGGCCAAACCCAGCAAAAGAAAACAAAAGACGGAGGAGAAAGCTCCTAAACCATCAGATGCTCCAAAATCCAAACCTGCCAAAGATGGTCTGGAGAAGCCCAAGAGGGGAAGAAGCAAGTCTGCCAAGGGGAGCAAAGGACTTTCCCCCGGGCTGGAGCCACCAGAACCTGCTGCAGAACCTACTCACGTGGAGGACTTGGAGGAGCACGGAGGAGATGCAGATTTCCTGTCTCCATCAGTTGATGGAGACAGGAAGGAGGAGGAGGATTCAGCGCCAGGTAAGGCTTCCCCTGAACCAGAGAACACGTGTAGCAATCTTCATTTGTTCAGTCATGTCACAGACGTAGACAAAACTAAATATGTGTCCTCTCTTGTATTTGAACATGTTGTTAGTATTACATTTAGTCATTTAGCAGACACTCTTATCCAGAACGACTTACAGCAAGTACAGGGACATTCCCCCCGAGGCAAGTAGGGTGAAGTGCCTTGCCCAAGGACACAACGTCATTTGACACGGCCGGGATTCGAACATTATTATTAATTAGTATTAATATCTCATTCTCCACTCTTGTTTACTTTTTCTCTTCAGAAAGGGCAAAGAACAAACTTCCAAAAGGACAAAGAAAAGCAACTTCTAAGGGCCCCTCCAACCCTAAGGGTAGAGAGTCCAAGCCCGTCACTGTGGGGGTTTCTGACCCGTGTGCAGAGAGCCCTGTGCTAGGGAAGAGAAAGAAGTGTGCGCCTGGGGCCTGGTGGCTAGGTGTGTCTGACAGAACCACTAAGACCGAGGCCGACAGTGGACCGGCTGTTAAGAAGTCTAAACAGAGCAGCAGGAAGACGGCTAAGGGTGCCGTCTCTCCCCCCGTGGTGCAGGACGAGGCGCTGGAAGGAGGTGGAGATGTGAGTGACAGGAAGCTGTCGAAGCTCTCGTCCAAGCGGTCTGCAGAACCACAGCCTAAGAAGGTTGGTACGAGGGCCAGGCACACCAGGAAGAGGAAGAGCAGCCAACCAAAACCAGAGAAACCTGCCGAGACAGAAGTGGAAGCTGTGGTCGACTGTGGCAGCCATGACCAGGGAGCGCTCAGCCCACAGCCCAGTCCACTCAGACAACATACCTCCACTCCCAGTAAGGATGGTTCAAACCTCAACAAACATCATACTAATATAACGTGGTAGCTCAGCTGTTTGTTATTTTTTTTGAAATTAGCTTTAACTCTTAATAAAATTGATATGTAGTGGAATAATGCTTGTCAATTACGGAGTTGGCTATGATCTGCTTGGGCTGTAGGTGAATGCTGTGTTTTCTGTTGTTGCTGTTCTGATTGTGCACACTGTGACTTTACAGGTGAAAAGGTGTTTGACCGGGTGTACGGTCACACCCCCAACGCAAAGGCAGCCCTGAACCACCTCTCCACACCTCTAAGACCCCATAATCACGAAAATATGCCCATGCAAGAAAAACGATGCCGGAAAGCTCCTGGAAACTGGTGGGAAATCGGCAGTCCTCCTGCCGACGTAGAGGCCACCCCCTCGCCGCCACGGAAACCCAAAGACAAGAACACGAAAACTCAAAAAGGTGAGGTGAAGCACCCCAAACCACACAAGTCACCATCTCTCAGACCGCATCAGAACGGCCGATCGGCCGGCTCGCCCAAACCTCGCTGCACAGCGCACGAGCCACCACTGAAGAAGAAAGACCTCTCTGCTCCCAAGACGGCGAAAAGATCCCTGGCCACGTTCGCAGCCATCTTCACCTCAGGCGACACAGTGCCCCCGGTGGCGAGGGTCAAAAGTGCGGCCCGGCGTGGAGGACGGAAAACGTTGTTCCCCTCCCAGGGCCAAGGCTCGGCCCAGAGCAGTCTCGCCAGCGAGGGTACCAACACTGAGGATGTCAATGCGGGTCAAGAACCTTCCGGCAGCTTGATCCCCTGTGATGACACTTCCAGTCCTGTAGGGACTCCTACCACCTCAGTGTGTATGGAGTCTGTAGGGGAGCTGGGAAAAAGGTTGAGCTGGCCCTCCGTCAGCCAACGCCTGTCAGACAACACGTGAGTACCCTTCACTCCCTTCAACAGTGTCCCTGTTTTTAACAGTCTGTTCCCTCAGTTCTACACTGAGTTCACATTTACATTTAGTCATTTAGCAGACGCTCTTATCCAGAGCGACTTACAGTAAGTACAGGGACATTCCCCCCGAGGCAAGTAGGGTGAAGTGCCTTGCCCAAGGACACAACGGCATTTGACACGGCTGGGAATCGAACCAGCGACCTTCTGATTACTAGCCCGACTCCCTAACCGCTCAGCCACCTGACTCCCTAGTTCTACACTGAGTTACTTTTGTTTTTTCACAGGTTAAAGGGCTTCATAAGTGGGCCGTCCTCCATGATTGATCTGGAGCATCACGAGGAAGACGAGGACACGTGTACGTTTTTAACTCTGTGGCTTCTGACCCCAAACACCTACAAACAACATCACTCGAACAACAACAACATCTTTGACCAAATAAATCTCCTGTTTAAGTGCTGAACAATGCTGTATCCTTGACCTCCGTCAGGTTTACCATCGTCCAGATTGTCTATGCCGGTCCTGGCTGGCTCTGAGCTGTGTGGGCCTCCTCTCAGGCCGCTGCTTCTGCAGCAGGAGGACCGGGCCAACCTGCAGGAGTGGCTCAAGGTGCTCTGGCCCACCACCATCAAGGGTGAGCCCAGGACCCTCCCAGGACCCTCCCAGCAGGGGGCTGCACCTCTGGGACAGGGTGACAACGATGTGAGATCAGACATCCAGGAATGCTGCTCACCTAGCGCCCGTGTTTGGCCAGCAGTTACACATTTTTACCAAAGCTACGTTTCTGTCCGAGGCACCTACAACATGGGGCCTCACATGGGGCCTCACATGGGGCCTCACATGGGCCTCACATGTGTTTGTGCTGCCTGTGTACACCTTAGTCCCAGACAGTTTTTTTTTTGTTTGTTTTTTTTACATGACTCGATTGTTGAAATCAGAACTCGATACGTCCAGAACACATCTACAGTGTGTATCTGTGTAACTTTAGGGATTCCTTAAATGCACAGACCAGAACCAGATCCATTTGACCTCCTTTATCTGCTTCCAGTTAGAAGGATGTTCTGTAGGATGTCTACTTGCCTCAGGGAGAATGTCCCTGTACTTACTGTAAGTCGCTCTGGATAAGAGCGTCTGCTAAAATGACTAAATGTACTGCAGGAGGGGGCCAGATAACTCCAGAGCAGTTCCAGTGGTACTCCTACCGAGGCCGAGCCCTGGGTCTCCGTGTAGACCTGCAGGCCAGCTCCTTCTGCAGCGGAAGAATCCTGCTGGGCTCCTTCATGAAGAAGCCTCTCTGGGTGGATCACAGCTTCACATCGGTGAGTCGACTCCACTTCCTTCCCGCATCTCTCCTCAGTCCTGTTTCGTCTTGTGTTGGTCGTCCTTCACAAGTATGGGAGTCAGGTGGCTGAGCGGTGAGGGAGTCGGGCTAGTAATCCGAAGGTTGCCAGTTCGATTCCCGGTCATGCCCAACTGACGTTGTGTCCTTGGGCAAGGCACTTCACCCTACTTGCCTCAGGGGGAATGTCCCTGTACTTACTGTAAGTCGCTTTGGATAAGAGCGTCTGCTAAATGACTAAATGTAAATGTAAAATGTAAGTATGTCTCGTCTTGCAGTTGGATTATCTATGGTCTCGATTCCACAGAAACAGACTCAGAGGTTTTTGGTTGTTGGTTCTTCTCCAGGTGTATAATGTCCTGACGAGTTGCGTCCGCGTGACCATCAACGGGAAGGTGTCGCTTTACAACCCCGGACAAACGTTCATGGTCCCATGTGGTAAGAACTCTTTGATTTCCCTTCATCTATTTTTCTGAACCGTTTAAAACTAGTGCAGAACTAAAATACTTTTTTTTATTAAATCCAGGATTGCGCTTTTGTCTGAGTTAAATGGGTTAAATGTTCACGACCTATGAATTTCCCCACAGAGTTGGAAATGTCTTTCATGGCCAAATCAATGAGCTGTGCAGTGTGAAAGGGTCTTTTTAGGAAAACTGAGCTCAGAAGTAAAACATCTTGAATCCTCAACAATCCCTTTTGGTTTTTCTCCTGTTCATGTAACAGGACATGCCTACAACATTCACAACATCGCCCAGGAGCCTGCAGTCCTCTACTTTAACAGGATGCAGGCTGAAAGCCCAGAGTGAAAACAAGATGGCTGCCCAACCTGCCTTCCTGTCAACCTCTCGACGTCCTCACGGATTTACTCATTGTTCAATTAAAATTGTTTTGATAGTCCATTAGAGTAAACATGGAGCTTTGACTGCAGATACGAGCACCTTCTGAAATAATTGTAAGATGATCTTATTCGGATATTGTGTACATAGTGTTTCCTGACTGCATTTTTGTCAGTTTTTTAATAACCGAGCGGTTAAATGGTGCATCATACAAAGTCAACTTAATTGAAATGATGCTCGTGAAAAAAAGAAGAAAAAAAAAAAACACTTTCGGAAGTCATAGTCTTCCTTATTATTTCAATACTGTGTTAGAGTCGCTGTACATAAATCAAATGTTTGTGCTTAATCTTTTCTAATGAATAATGTTTTTTTAACCACTGTGGTGTAGTTTTGATCAATAGCTACGGTAATCCATTGAGTTGATGCAAGTACCAGGTTTCACCTGTAGAGGGTGCCATACCATAGAAAGTAGTAGATCCTGGACAAACCGCAAGTCCCAGTTTTGAGGGTTGAATGCATGCCGTCTCCGACGGAGATGTTTAACGGTAGCAGTGTAATTGGTTCTGATAAGGAACGATGGCACACAAAGCTTCGACATTTATGTAGCACACATAGCATATAGGTTTCCCTGCCTGCAAATCATTTAGCTCTACTTCAAAACAGGTGTTTGAGTTCCCACACTTACACCATGAGGGTTAGGGTTCAAACAGTGTTGTAAGAATTCGTTTTCCATTGTTGAAAGACAGAGTTGATTAGCTCATTGTTTAGTTGTTCTCATATAGCAGGTCTATATACAGTTACATGTCAACTGTAGATCAACACATGGGTATAAACTCCCAAAAAGATGTAGAAAAGCACCCACAATTTTTGGGATGGGTGATTTCCTCATCACAGACAAATCCAATCAAATTTTCTCACCTTTTTATGATTGGGACTTTCCCTAATACCATCAGCTCACCAACACTCAAATGAGATCTTGTACACATTTGATTAAGCAGGTTGATATGGTCCGCCACCAGACTCATTTACCTCAGGTTCAGATTGCTGTTCCCTGAGCGAGAGACAGCTGCTTTAACCCTCTGAGCAGACGGGTCCTCGAACTCTTGAAATATAGCCTACAGCACGCCTTTAGCTAGTTTTTAATTTAGCACTGGAACACAAACACTGGGAAAACCCAGTTCCAGCTGTTGTAGAAACACTCAGACAGGTCTACCGGTCTGCTGTCTCCTGCTGATCCCAGAGCTGTAACCTAGGTTTCAGAGCTTGGGGGGTTACTGTGTTAATGTAGTCGAAAATATTTCCTCCTCAAAGCTTGCAAAGCGCAGACAACGTAATTTTTTTAAATCAGTGATGCAATGTAGGCCTATTACATTACCTGAAGGCAGTGACTGTTGATTAGAAAAAGTACCTGTGTGCATGCGTTTCACATAACGGATCGTTAGCTGCACATATACGTTTGCGAGGGGCCGTTTAGGAAATGATTCAGACTGTCCTCAAATATGAAACGTTCACACACATTATATACTACATCCACATTATGTGAAATGCTCACATCGACACATGAAACGCATTCACGTGAAATGTTTGCACACATTCATACTACTGAACATTTACATATTATTTCCTGAACAGCCCCTAATACAGACGAGTCAACTGGGACTAAAATTACTTCGCTGTTTATAAAAATTGATTTAGATATCCTTGACAAATAGCCTTGGCTACATAAAATAAATACATCTGGGCTTTGACTAACTTCGATCCCATCTCCACAACTACATTCCGAAAGTCTGAAGCAGGAGCAGAAAAGTGATGGAGTCATCATGGGCTATCACAAGTTGCCCAGAGGCAGAGAGCAAAATGCATAATGCCGGGCTCCCCTAAGTTGGTTTAAGTGGTGATAGAGGGTCATAAATTCTGAGCGGGTAAATAATGTATACTTCAAAGTCTGTCACCCAACGGACCAAAACTGTAGCACTCATTCTCCCCTTTTTCATTTTACTCCCCCCCCCCCCCATCCTTCAGTGGCACCGCAATCAGAGTACTCTGAAGAAAAATGACAACATTTGCAACCAAAATTTCGTCTCCCAATCATTTTCAATAGACGTCACGTGAAAGGCCCCGCAAGGCAGTGTGGGATAGCTGGCGACCCGAGCAAGGCAAAAAGGCTACTTATTTTTTTTAATTTATTTTTTTTAACTATACTAGCTATTAGCTACACAACAAAAAGGACAGGCACAGGCCAGGGTGAGAATGTCTCGTAAGTAGTTTCTGTAGCTTGACATGGCTTCGTTCTTCTGGTTAGCAATCCCCCACAGTAGTAGCCTACTGTAGTAGTTCTAGCCATAGACATAATAACGATCTTTGTTATGTCTATGGTTCCAGCTTCCCCGACATGGAGCGGTGGACTACGATTACAACAGGTGTTGCACCGAAAGCTGTGACCCATCAGAAACTGTGACCGCAGAGGGCGCTGCTGCACATCGTCTGCCCGTGTGTGGTAGGTAGGCAATGGAGGGCGAAGAAAACAGATTCTGACGGCTGTCAGATATGGTGACCTCTGGTACTGGCTCTGTGTAGACTCAAAATAAGAAAACGTGTCCAGATTAGTGTGAAGGGATGACATAACTACCCCCAACAATATTTAGAAATGTAACTCCTTTATTCAGCAGTTACAGTGGGGTCACATATTCTGACGACTTACCCAATGTGGTGGTCCATTCCATATTTAGTTCTTTCTTTTCTTTACAGTAGAATGAAAAGTGAAAAGTAGGTCTAGTGTAAGGTTTTAGGTAGGTTATTACAAATGTAACTCGTGCATGCAGTCATAAAGAAATACATGTCTAGAAACATTTCAGAGTAAATGTACCTTAATATATTTTATTTACGTTCAGATGAACATTATGTTACTATGCCTGAGGTGGTGACTGTAATATGGTCACCAGCAGTTTACTCTTTCTCCTTAGGAAGCAATAACAAACCGCAAATAATCATACAGCTTGCACCCGTGGATGTAATACTAATGTTTACGCCGTTTGCTTTCGTACGCAGCAAAATGTTGGTTGGCCCCACCAAATCTCACTCCAAGTTTTTTTGAAAAGTTGGCAGTCCTGCGTTTGAAACTGCCAGAGGGACAATGTTGTTTGAATCAGCTTGTTTCAAAGGGGTTTCTTTATTCATGAAATGCAATATGAGTAGCTACTAGTAAATGCTTAAAATATCAGTAGAAGGGGAGTATTCACAATATAGTTTTGGACCATTTGTACACACGATTACCCTTTATTTCTTAGTTTTGATGCAATTGTTTAAACAATGGGAATTTTTTTTCTTCCAGCTACAGTGGCCGCAACCATACCTCACAATTTCCCAAGAAATCATACCCTATAGTTTAATAATGTCGTTTTTAGGACAGTATAAGTCAGTATTACAGTTTATTTCTGCTTTGCAATTTTAGACTGAAGGATTAGCTGACTACAATACTGACATCTGCACAGTTAGAGCACGAGGCAAATAAATAAACCTTCTCTACTGCCAGAGAGAATTCTTTCAGGTGGAAAATATGACTTGCTTTTATGAGTTATATGAAGCTGCTTTGCCAGAAAACCAAGGCTGTTTGACATGATTACTTTATGCTTAAGGTCTAGGTGTTGGCACCCTGGAATATGTATAGTTTCCTGCAATTGTTGTTGTGGCCACTACACCTTGTGACTACGAACCTCTGCCATTGCTCAGGAATAAACCCATTAAAATTGTATCAGCCCCCACAATGAAGCTGGTTTTACTTTCTTCTGCGGCGCTGGATTGCTCCATTAATCAGACGTAGACAATGAGGCCATTCTGTTCGTTTGGCGTTGAAACAGACTGGAAAAAAGGCAGAGCCAGGGAGTTGAAATGGAAGGTACAGTATATAATTGATCAGTCTTGTCTAAGGTGTTATAAACTGACTGTGGGATGTGGGAGAGAGGGGTGAAGTATGTGTGTGTTGGGGGGGTGGGAGGGGGTATTGATAATAAATTCAGTGTGGAGATTTCTGGGTGATTTTACATGGTGTCTGAAACATGAGTTATTGTTCTATTCACAATATATGTTGGAATTATGGGTCATAATGTTTGAGAGTCATCACTACAGACCTGAAACAAGGATAATTTTGCCTTTATGACAACAATAGGACACTGAGGATGTGATTTCTGCTCCCAATGTGTGTTTTTTTATAGAAGCCAGTTAGCATAATCATATTGGAACAAAGCTAGAAAACTGTCCTTTGGCAATGAATTATAATTATAAGCAACAACGACCAACGGCAACGTATTTATTAAAATTGTTGATCCTGTATGATTGCCCTTGTTTTGTATGAAAACAAAGCAATTGTGAATTTGCTTTCAAAACTTTTGCAATAACAATTCTTGCAGAACGCAGAATCACATCATCTGCGAGAAAGTACATAAAAAGCAAACAGATAAACAGCAACATAAACAGCAAACAACATTTTTCTGTGTTGAGCAAGTTGTTTGTTCTCCTTTGTCAGTCTGCAGTACTTTGCACCATGAAAAACTGGAGTCAGGGTATTAAGGACTTCAATCTCCTCCAACAGTAATATAATTCTCAGCAGCACTGCATGATGACATGAAGTGTGGTTTTGGAATTTTATTTTTGATTTAAATGATTTTCATTTATTGATCCTTTATTCCAGAACCCTTCTATATAATTCTCCTCTCACTGTTCTAATCAGGACTTCATGGTTCTTTGGGGGAAGAGGAGGACCCAATATTTGTAATTCATGTAGCGTATGTTGACATAAGAAGTAGTTTGCCCTGTGTTCAGGATCAAGACCCGAATGAAGCATCAGGGCTAAATCCTTGTAATCCACTGCTTAGCTCACTCTTTTCATCTACTCAGTTTTGCCGTAATCAGGCCCTTTAGGATTCGTGTAAGCATGGGGGTAATTGGCTTGATAAGAATCAGAAAGAACATTTGTCAAGCATAAACAAACCCTTCAATAAAGACCGAATATCCTGAGATTGAGTTTTGGTTTGTTTTTTATTAAATCGGTGGAAAACAATATTATGCAGTAGTAAGAGACTTCTAAACTTCTAAACTTTTAACAAGCTTTATCCCAAACTGAAAAAAGCATACTTACATTTTTCTACACAATTAGAAGTTTACTTAAAATGAACATATTTTGTATGTTCACATGTAAGTACTTTTGTACTTTAAAGTTAAGTGTTCGGTTTTTTGCTTGAGATGACAGCAATGGATTTCCTATAATGTGTTTTGGAAACAGCTAATTATTCTGATCCCCATGACACAAACAGCCATGGAAACAGCCTCAGCTGCCTCTGTTTCGAAGGTATGTAAATTGGAGTTGATTTCCGATGCTTCTTCCTATTGGGATGTGCACATATCGTCAGCTCTGCTGATCAAAATCTAAGACGTTTCGTTGGATTTGGCTCTTCTGAGTGACACTGAGGTGCTCGACCACCCAGGATTCCAGGCCAGGAATTGTCAATTACTGCCCTTTGACTTGGCTGCGGAGGCCACATGCAGGGACCCTTTGAAAGAAGTAAAAAGTAATTCTACGATTGAGCAGTGCTGTGTTTTGTTGCAGAATGAATCAATAGGCCTAGATAACACAAACAGATGCTCGGGCAACATTTCGGTTCAATAGTAATATGCGAGGAGTGAGTGAGTGAGAAAGTATAGAGAGAAAAGAGAGAGGTGTGTAGACCATGATCGCCATGTTTATTTTGAGAATGTGTTTTAATTTAACCTCAAAGTTAGATTTCTCCTTTCATCATTCATGTAGTAATTGGCTGGCATTTGGCCTGGCACTATCTCCTACTTTGAGAGCGCATTTCTATATAGCAGAAAAGACGGAATTCAGAAAACCAAACACTTAAAATAAAGTCTAGTCGAGGTTGATAAAGCCTTTTCTGTCTCAGCAGAAATAAATGAGCAGCATTCGTTTCCTTAATTATGTAAATGCAAGATAACCTTTCATGATCTGAAACGAGAAGGGATGTGAGAATTAGAAGTGTTCCAAGAGCGGCGTTTAGTTGCCTGTCAGAGTCTTTGTGGCTCCTGGTAGGTTATGATCACTGGGCATCATACAAGATAAGATATTTTACCTTTAGGAATGTGTTAACACGACCTGAGTTATGCATCTCTCTCCCCAGCTCACAGCAACAGACGTCACCTTTTCAAAGCCTTCTTCCCGCCTTGTTTTAGATAAGCTTCCTGTCAAGCTTTTTAATGAATGCTCAGAAATGTACTCTCAAGTAAAAGGTTTGTTTTGTCCAGCAGAATGTATTTAGTCAAGATTTCTGAACTACCACTTATGTTTGCCATTAACAGTTACTGTGATGTTAGGATACAAACTTTAGGTATTGTGCCAATCAGTGCAAGCGTGAGCCTCCACAATGCTAATGAATGCTCCAATGAACGCTTCAGATGTCTCCAGTTTGAGACATCTACTTCAAGTGTCAAACAAGGTCAGCTAATATGCACATTTATTGTATGTATTCATGTATTCTATACAGAATTAATATACTATCAACATCCCCAATAGCACTTAGCTTTTAATTCGCCCCGCACGCTCTCACTCAAAACTAGAAGAAATCAAGGCAGTAATTGACTTTGCTTTAATGTTTACCTACTTTAAATTTTAATATGATTCTGGCTCGTTGCTCGAGGACTGTAATAGATGGGTTTAGAGAGGTATACGGTCTCTTCGTTACAGATGGCTTGCCGCCAAACCTTGATGCTCTTTCTAGCAGTGCAGTCCACGCAGCAGCAGAAGAAGAAATGCCCGCTGCCCTTGAGGCTTGATAGTAAACCAAACAATTAACGTAAAAGCACAGCGGGTCCACATTGTGACAGTGACATGAGCCAGCAATTATGCTACTGTCCTGGAGCCTGGCTCTGGCTCCGCATAACTGGCTAAATTTAGTCATAAAACAATTTGTAGAGTTACTCTCAAATGTAGCGCAGGACCTGTTCATCAGTTGCACCACTACTCAGGATTAGAGGCACTGTTATCTGAAGGGCGTTTTTTGGGTGAGCTCTAGGCGGTGATAATATTCTGTCACCTGCAATCTCAAGGGCCACGACTTTATCTCGGTTTAGAGGAGTGGTACTGAAATGTAGATATATGCAGCATTGAGATAATATTTTGGCGGTTGAAGTTCATGAAAGGCTTTTGTTGTGTTGCTCCAGTTACTTTCTGTTCTGTCACGCACAGGACCAACTTTGAACGGTGAGGATACTTGGCCAGAGTGCTGCGGTGGCGCGTGGAGGGATGTTACAGAAAGCGACGTTATAAATATCTCGGTTTGCGTTTTCTTGGAAAGTGTATCAAATGGATTCTGAACAGTTGTAATCCAGAAAACAGACCAAGGGAATGCTATGCATATGTGAAAGAAAGACAGATTCCTGAGAGCTGTTGTGAAAAATAAATAAATGAGCTGAATCGGAATAATGGCTTTAGAAGGTTTGCTGCTCTCCTGCTGGAGAAAATAAGAAAACTGAACATGTTGGTACAAGTCCAGTGTCTCATCTTGTCCTTGTGTCAACACTGCATTGTCACATTGTCTGTTTTTAAATCCAAACTTCAAACGCACTTATCTGCACTAGCGTTTCCCACTACCTCTTGAGTTGTATTGTTACTTATTTTACTGTTATTGACTGTTTGTACTTTGTTTTTATATGTATTTTATGGTGTTTTTTCTCGGTCAGCCTTGCTGTGTTAGTGTGCTTTATAAATAAAATGTACTTACTTACATTGTCCATCTCAGACAGTATTGTTGGAAGGGACTCTATCAGAGATAATTGCAGGGGTCAGGGGCTTGATAATCTATAGTGAAACAAACTTAAGTAGCAGTGACCACATCTGCATCTATGTTTTTGTAGAACATTTTCCTGTGAGTGTCAGATTTGCATGTTCTACCGCTAGAGATTGGAACACTCATCATCTTTTTCTATTCAACTTATATTGTCTTCAACCAACTCAATGAGAGCTTGAGGTCAGACTGTCCTGACACAAACGTTCCAGACTCCCCGGTAGGCCTGACTGCGTCAGAGCCATTGTAAGAATCGTATTTCTTCTGGCGTGTGAAGCTGCCGTGCACTCTAGATGCACAGCAGTGGATGTGAAAGTGTGTGCTTCTTTCCTGGCATCAGAGATCATTTCTGTGACAGATTGAGCAATCTCCCTGATCTCCAGGTAGACCAGGGGGAATGGTCACTGAATGTAATGTTTAGCCAGGTGGGTGTTTGTGGCTGAGGAGACACAGGTGTATTGGACAGACGCATTGAGCTGTGCTTTAGTGCTAACGTCAGCCTGTGGTGTTGGCTCAATAGTCAGCCTTGTGCTCTCCTATCTGTAGTCTAGCAGATGTGGGCACATACGTGTGCTGTCGGCTGGCCTGGAGGCAGATATTTGTCACATGCTAAGTAGGGAGTCAGGTGGCTGAGTGGTTAGGGAATTGGGCTTGTAATCCGAAGGTTGCTGGTTCGATTCCCGGCTGTGCCAAATGACGTTGTGTCCTTGGGCAAGGCACTTCACCCTACTTGCCTCGGGGAGAATGTCCCTGTACTTACTGTAAGTCGCTCTGGATAAGAGCGTCTGCTAAATGACTAAATGTAAATGTAAGTTGTGAAATTGTGAATTTCATATAGCCTGCCCTTGGTTCCGATAGAGGCAGTTTTCCCAAGTGGCAGGGATCAAAAGCTGTGGTATTTATTATTCAGTCCCCTTCTGCTTTCTCTGCCATGTACTGGAACATTATCGAAGACCAAGGAGAAAGGTCAATTATCCATCCACCCACAACTTTGTAAGGTCATTTTCAAAGGAACTGACAATTCCATGTGTTCTCCTTTGTAGTCCTATTTGAATCATTCTTTATTGGAGTTGACAGCCATACTGTGTGAAAGAGGAGTACTGTACACCTTTGCATCTCATGCAATTTATTACCTCGATTGACTACCGAGGTGTTTGGTTTAAAACATAATGCTTTCACACACAGGACTACAGAAATAAACCACATTTTGTTTGAAAGTTTTCTATGACGGGTGAAAGTTGCCATGAGGAAATTCAGCGTGTGGATATCAATCTCCACTAATTGGCCAGTATCAAGTATCCCGATGGCGTTTCTTCCTTCCTAAAGGAATACATTACAGGCAACAGTAAAGCACATTTAATAGAGCAGAGTGCTTTAACTGAAGTGTTGGAGATTACCCAGAGGAACTTGCCGTGTCTTACATCTAAAGGTGAGAGCAGTGTGTGCAGGTAAACACGTCCTAATTAAGGTTTTAAGGTCTTCTACAGCCATTTGAAATGCATCTGAGGGAGCCTTGCTTCCTGCTTGAGCTGTTATTGATCCTGTTTTTTTGCTTTTTTCGTAACTTTTTCCACCCAACCAATTCAAGGCTTACCATTGATTTTCTAACCACAAAGTGTTTTTTACCCAAAATACCCTGACTGAATCGTCTTACCTCATGACTTGGCAACTTTCGTATTGGCTAGCATCCAGTGTGCCACTTATTAATCCTTCACTTCGATGTTTGTGGACAGTAGGAGCAAAGAATTTGATATTAGAACCTTTTAAAAGTGTAATGGATTGCCTCACACAAAAAACGATTTGCCTAAAAGCTTCTTTTGGCACTTGGTTAAAGCGTCTACATGATTGAATGTCGACATGATTGAATATAATCTATTCCACACAATCAGCACTGAGGTCAGAATTCTGATACATTTGCTTACCTGTCCCGGCAACAGAGCTGTTAATTATTTATGACCTTTTGATTTGAAGTATATTGACTCATCTGACATATTTTGGTACAACTATTAAAGTGCAACCCTCTAATTTTTATTGACTTTTATTTTCTAAATTAATCTATTCCGTGTCATTCTTTCTAGGTCCTGTTTGAAGCAAGGGAGCCCATTACTTTCTTTGTAATCACTGATGCAGACAACAGCATAATAGAGAACTTGGTGAGGACAACTCTGCGTCATAAATTGATCTGTCTCTAAAGCAGACTATAGCCTACCAACTCTTAAATCAAGCTTGGATTGGAAAGACCTATTTCATGCGTCTTGTGATAAAGCCGCTGTTGTCCCGCCCCTCAGATGATCCTTCTGGTGGTGCTTTCCAGTAGGAATGCACGTTCAAACTATCTGGAACTGAAATTAAATTTGACAGCCCTCAGGACTTGACGGTGTCTAGCAGTGGTTCATTTGAAAAATTATGCAAAAAAAACCTCATGCATATTCAAGTTTATCTGTATTCCTCTATTGTTTACAAGTTTTGGATATTGCAACATCATGATTCTTTAATGAATCCGGCTATAGCCTATAACGGTATATTTAGT
Source organism: Thaleichthys pacificus (assembly GCA_023658055.1). Lineage (NCBI taxonomy): Eukaryota > Metazoa > Chordata > Actinopteri > Osmeriformes > Osmeridae > Thaleichthys > Thaleichthys pacificus. The sequence continues at coordinate 14,385,503 of CM042872.1, forward strand.
AAACATGACGAGAGTCCTGGTTTGAATGCCATTGTGAATAAATTGGTCTTTCATCATTCTGGTGAGAATTTTGAGGCATGCATTTCTTGACCTGTAGACCAGTTTCATACTGGGTTGGTGCAGTTGTCCAGACAAGCTCATCTCAGCCTTAGCCACTCTAATTATTTACCTAAATAGACTGTCACCAGGCACAGTGGAGACCAATTCAATATACTTGCCTGGGCAGGATGTCTTGAAATGTTATTACTTGGCTGTGATGATTAATTAGGTTGCATCTCTTTTAGAAAGGAATAGAGTAAACTCGCCAAAACTCAAACTGAGTTTCCCCTTAACCCTTGTGCTGCCTTCGGGTCATGACCCAAAGGTTCATAACGAACCATCGTTGTGTTTACCCAATTTTACCCAATACAAAAACAAATAATTTTCTTGTAACCTTTGCAATGTGGGGGGTCTGAGACAGCCCAACGGTTAAAAGAAAATGCTTCAATTTGTTTTTGTATGCGGTAAAGTTGTCGCAATACGACAGTGGGTCACAATGACTGATGGGTCAGAATGACCCGAAGATAACACAAGGGTTAAACAGTCACAGCTTCTGGATGTGATCGCTTGATGCTAGTTTCTAGTCATTGGTAGCAGAAGGCCTGGGAAACAGGACATTTTCTGTGAGTTTTGGGTGACACGTACTCTGTCTTTGGTGCCTGTTCCCGGGGGCTGCTGGAATCTCCACATCCAGTAGCTCAGTCCTGCAGAGCATATGCCCAGTTCAGAGAATCAAAAGGTCTCCGTTTAAATGCAACACATCATTCCACTAAGCCCGCGGCTTTTCCGAATTGTAGTTCTTAACTGCTAGTTCTGCTCTGGGTACGATACACAATGCCTGCAGTCTGAATTATAAATGTTGCCAATGCTGAGAATGTGCTGGTCATACTACTACTCCCAGCTGTAATGTAATTATGTTAGACAACCTAAGCAAGAAATGATATAGCATCCATTGTTTGCCTGTTGTTGTGGTCACAGATAAGTACAGCAACTTCAGGGTACATCAGTTTGCCTATAGCTTGCATTGGTTTGAATGTGCATGCGAGTAAATGTAAACACACTCAGCAATGATTGCAGTGCGTGTAGTCAGAGAATCTCAGTGTTAAAATATAAATTACAAAATGAGTTCTGTGAGATGCTCGCAGGCTAATTTTAGATGGACAACCATTGATCATAATCAGTTGTGTCACAATTATTGTGCAAAGGCCTCTCTTACTGTACTGTCCACGTTTTTTGTTTTTTTTGCATGTGACTTGTGTTGAAGGCATTCACCTCCAAAGGGAGACGGTAATTCTTAGTGATCCAGATCACATTGGGCCTCTATTTGTCATGATATCTGGAGGGTTTTAATGCAGACATAGCCTGAATCATGATGAGCAATGAGCTAAAAAAAACAAAAAATGAGTCAGATGTTGACTTTTTGTCCATGTTCTGAAAAGTTAGTATATTTTATGAATACCTTTTAATTTCTTCTGCCAACAATGATTCCTGAACATTTGTTTTTCTTATTTTCAAATTACAAACTCACACAACAGTAAACAGTGTTGTCAAGGACAATTCATCTGCATGTCGGTCCTTCTCTGAAAAGGTTAAGCTATGTATGAAAGACATGAGGTGTGCGTTAGCCCCTTAGCAGACTGTGCCCGTATTAAAGACACATCTCTTTATGTCAAATTGATCCTCAGGTTTGTGGTTAAACCTGTATGTGCCATGAAATTCAACTGTTCAGTTCGGAAATGGATTATCAGTGACACCATGGGCTCTTGAACCCAACATTTATTCGTGACCCGCAGTCAATCTATATTACATTCGGTTAGCACTACCATCACCCACTCACCACTCGTGACAGGAGCTCATTCCTCCTCCTCCTTAAGCAAAGGTGTGCAACAGTTCCACCAAGCTAAAAACCGAACAACATGTTAGATGAGGACGATCCAACGATACGATGACTCCCCAGGTGTTTGTCAAGGAGAAATCTATGATTTGTAGGAAGGTTCAAATACTTTAACTGGATATGTTTTACAACGCTCAGAGGCTATCCTCCTGTGACATCTGTTATTTATCTAGCTCCATGATAAATGGAGCTAGATAGCCGGTTCGATTCCCGGCTGTGCAAAAAGGAGTTGTGTCCTTGGGCAAGGCACTTCACCCTACTTGCCTCGGGGAGAATGCACCAGTACTTACTGTAAGTCGCTCTGGATAAGAGCGTCTGCTAAATGACTTAATGTAAATGTATGTAAATGTTCTCTATTTCTGTCTTCTTTATGTTCTTTATTTCTCTCCAGCCTCTGTGCAGAATACCTAGACATAGTAAAAGGCCATTAAGTAAAAATTGATATTAAGTTCTTGGAACATGAGGTCGTAACATTAGCTAAATTGGTATGTTGTACCTGGTACTGGTGGATGCTTTTGGGAAATCAGAGGCAGCTGGTGGGCTATAACTGTTCACATAGCAGCTGCGGTGTGACTATCTTATGGACTTTAAGCACAGCTTGGAGAACAGAGCACTGGCTCCTGTTGGGTTGATCAGAAACTCGTGTACGGGCACTTTCAGCCAGATCCCCATGACAACTGTCTGTCCTTGTATAGTTACCTGAGACGTGTTACCCAAAGCTGTTTGACGACAGCACACACACACGCCTTACAGCAAGGGTAAAATAAAGGGGACGTTGATATTTTTAATGAAGCCACAGGGTTCATTTACTCTGTGGAGCTCGATTTAGGTCGCAAGAATATGCCTACCCTAAATTAAATGACATTGTTGATTCAGGTGGTGAGTATGTGGTCAGAGGTAGCTGTGCTGTCTGAGCTTGACCAGAATCCTCTCCTCAGTTTCCCCACAAACACTACATTGTTGTTCTTAATAAAAGCAAATCAGAAATAACAAACACTTACAGCTTCTACAGCAGGTATCTAGTGTTGCTTTGTAAAAGAGAGTGACAGAACTACCAATGTATATATTTGTTCCTGCAAGGGAATAGTGTCAAAGTGTCACAAAGTAGAAAATTGAAGTTCAAACTGGAAATCCAATTATCTTTAAATCAAAGCGGAGGAGACATTTAACCCTTCAGTATGTCAGGGGGGCACATCATCACGGTCAGCAGAGGGCTCTCGTCAAGGTTTAAATCACATCTCCAGACTTTCAGAGTGAGATCTCGGCACGACATCACGCGCCGCCTGGGTAATCTCTGCACGGAGGTGTGAGCCAGGTGCTCCTTAGTCCCTGAGACGGAACGGTGGCCAAAACGAATCTGTCACACTGTGCCTAACCTGTTCCTCCCGCTCTGGGTTCCTGCCTCCTGCTTCCAGAACCTCCATCCGCTGCCAACGCCCTGACCCTCAGGCTCTCCTTGAGCCAACCGCCCCGAAGACCGTGCGCTCATACTACAGCACGACAGTACAAGTATAATACAGCAGCTTTGTGTGTGTGAGTGTAAAAGCAGGGCGAAATTAAATTAAAAAAAACAGCTCACCGTTAAGAAATCAGTTTTCTTTCACAGCGCAGCAGCTTGTAGTGCGTTCTCAACCATCTATTCTACACCATTAGCTGGATTGGATAGCCATGGGAGAAAGTAAGTTTTTCCATCTCTTGGCCCCGTTTGACTACCTATGACTCACGAAGCCCTGTATGGTCCATCATGTACAAATAAACTCACCTTATTATGGTTACCTGATTGCCTGCTAAGCTCGAAATTGCGCAAATGAAATAGTGGCCCTAAAAATAGGCACAGTGTACGGGGCGGGCAGTGGGGGAATGCGCCAGTTGTTCCTCGCGATATCTCACCAGGGCCCTGTTGATTGTGTTTGTGTTGGTCGGTCACGTTGAAAATCACGTCAGATCCTCTGCACTTGGGGAGTGTGTGTGTGTCACTATGGTGATTGAGGGGCAGTGCTGGCAGGAAAGACACAGACGCAGAGCGGGGCGGGGCGAAACTGACAGATCTGGCATGTGGTGTTGGTGTACTGGGCACCCGTTGAGGGTTCTTTTGACTCACCGAAGAGTGAAGAGACAATTTGGCTGCCTTTGTGAACACTGTAGCTCTATGTGTTATAGCTAGATCCATCAGGGCTTCGGTTTATTCATAAGGGGTGATTTTCACAGGTTTTCATCGTTTACTATTTTGAAAAACTTAGAAAACAACCTGCCTGCTGTGGCTATACTTCAACCAATTCAAACACACAACAGAGACTATTATACGCAAAAGAGTTGACTGCCAGGCAATTAAATTAACACCAAAGAATATACAGTAGTTTGGCAGATGGATTTTGGTTATTTATGATCTGTCAACCTGCTGCAGCAAATTATTTGGTTCCAGTTACTAACACACAACACTATACATGGTCAAAAAAAAAAGGCTCATTCATTGTAACTCTGATTATAAACAGACTCGACAGTATTGCCTACTGTATTTCTTGAACAAAAAATACAATGATGGGTTGGAAGAGAGATTTCAGATGCAGACTCCTTTCAGTTTTTAATTCTTTTTTCTTTTTACTGTCACTCAGCTGTCCTTGTAGGAGAATATTCTTTAGAAAATGAGTCACAGAGAAGAAGTAAATGTCTCAGTTTATGTTAGCAGAGGGAAAGATAGAGCACAGTATTTTGAAGGGCTGGTGATTCCACATTGAAGCACAGTTACACCAGCTAATCTGAGGCAACCCTCCCGGATAATGTCAGGGCAACACGTCTATTGGTGCAAATTACGGTACCAAAGAGACATATAGGGCATTCTGGAACAGTGACATAAAATTGTAACCATTAACCTTTTAAGGAGACCATAATAGCCACTTTGGTTGATTTCCTGGTTGAGCGTCGACCTCTGATTGTGGGTAATAAGGACTGATACTGTGACACCATTGGCTCCTGTGTGCAAGAGCCATGTGATGTGAAATGTTGCCACTACATGGCAGAATTGATGATAATGGGGATGAAGAAATCGTATTGATTAATCTTAGCCTTGGGCCTCTGTAGGCCTCTGTAAATCTCACTCTATCTTCCTGTTTTCAGTCCTGTGATGTCGCCCCCATCTGAATTTAGGACTGATAAGAAACTGAGACGCCAGTGACTGCAGCAATTGTGGCTGGAAACTGGATGGTGTATCACTGAGAGGATTTTTAGGACATCAAAGGGTGAAGTTGGCCAGATTTCTAAAAAGTCACAATTCCCCCCACAGTAACTGCCCTCAGGTGCATAACACAACACAATGTAAGTTTGATATCATGTGTTGGTTTCTGCTTGTTTCCATTTCCAGATTTTGTAATTGGAAAACCAATTCTATGAGGCACTGCCCCTAGTGGTGAATGTGGTGTGATTCCACCAAATAAAGACAAAGCGTTCTAGTTATCATCTACTTTACGTCTATCTTGTTTTAGGATCTCCCACTGGAGAGAGTCTTTAACACAATGAGAATCCTGCAAATTGACCGTGCAGGGACCAAAGCCCAGGTATTGAAAAGCATTGTCAGGGAGTCAGGTGGCTGAGCGGTTAGGGAGTCGGACTAGTAATCTGAAGGTTACCGGTTCAATTCCCGGCTGTGCAAAATGACGTTGTGTCCTTGGGCAAGGCACTTCACCCTACTTGCCTCGGGGGGAATGTCCTTATACTTACTGTAAGTCGCTCTGGATAAGAGCGTCTGCTAAATGACTAAATGTAAAAAATGTAAATTGTCAATTTCCTCTTTATATCCGCTCCACGGTTCGGCCATTCACTGGTTCCAGCAGAGGTATGGCTGGCTAACTTCCAACTCGTAGTTGAAGCCCAAGGTGGAAGATAGGGAAACATTCAAATCCCTTTTCCCTGCCACACATGCCGGGGCAAGTCAGATGGCTGAGCGGTTAGGGAGTCGGGCTATTAATCAGAAGATTGTTGGTTCGATTCCTGGCCGTGAAAAAAAATTACGTTGTGTCCTTGGGCAAGGCACTTCACTCGCTCTGGATAAGAGCGTCTGCTAAATGACTAAATGTAAGTCTGTTAGTTGAATGCAGCAGAGAGAATATTGAAACAGAATAGTCCTTGGTTAGCCAAGTGCCAAAGTTATAAAAGATCCATTAGCACAAGGCCTAGACTACGAAAATGGTTAACACATGGGATTTCATTCAAACTTTCAAGTTGTGATATAGTTTCAGTAAGGGTGGTATAAGTTTATACCTTACAAAACCATTTCACCTGGTAAAACACAATTTGCAGATCTCACTTAGACTTTTCAGAAAAACTCTAAACACATTCTCTTTCTCAAAACATATTCTGCACTCTAATGCACATGTCATCCATACTGGTAAATACATATGGCAACAATCAAATACAAATAGAGAAAACATGAAATTGACAAAACACAACCACTCAAAATTGATTTCACTTGTTTCAAATGATGTGACACAACCAATATAAGCCAGTTCAGAGAGCAAACAGGTTGTTGAAGGTGGGAAAATATTGCTTGTGATGTTGACGAAGTGCTCTGGCCTGACCCAGCCCAAAGACAAGAAGAAGCACATTGATCACATGTTTACTCCTTTGATTTTTGTCCCTTTTAGTATTGTATACTGTAGTACAGTGCATTGTAGGCTGTATACTGTACAATGAACAAATGGTATGGCCCTGAACATTGTACTTTCCATTTGTTACAGTAACAGCACTGACTGCTCAATAGATGTTGACTGGTTGCAGGTTCATATCAACAAAGAACAACAGTGAGTTGTGGGTAGTGAGATGCAGGGTACAGTACTGTATAGGGGTACAAGGAGGAGAAGGAACAAAAACAATTGCAAAGAGCAAAGCAGAGTAGTAATTTCTGATCAATTTTGAGCTACTATGATAGAACATGTTTTCGTTCATCAAAAGACAATGATGTATGAATATGAAATTTGTTTTGAGATTAGAAATGTACTTCTCCCTGAGAACTATATGTTTTGAACAATGTGTTTTCTATTTTTTGGTGTATTGTTTACTGACTGCTTGATAGTGTATATCATTTTGATCACTTTGTTTATGATTTGAGAGCAGTGTTTGATGTTGAGCACAGGTAAATCTGTTTTGAGGCAAAAGTTTGATTTTGAGCACAGGTAAAACTGTTTTGAGGCTAAAGTTTCATTTTGCAAGAGGATTCAGAGGTTTTGTAAATAGTGGGAGAAAAAAAAATGGGTGACTGCTTCAAGAAATGTGTTTTAGCAATCGTGAAAAACTGTAATAGATTTTCAAATCTGAAATAGATGTACTTATTTTTCAGACTTTTAATCATGTTAAAAGCCTCAGTGTTCACATGTATCTGTAAACACTTTTGGTATGAGCATACTCTTACTGGCTAGAACTTCACAGCTGCTTTGCGATACTGTAGTAGAAATTGCTCAAGTTACGCCTGTTGACTTTGGCCAAAAACACAAGTACAATAAATTGTTTAAGCATTGCTACACAAAAACAGTCTTGTAAACCCCTTTCTCACACCTTCTCTTACTCTGTCTTTGATCTACTGTATCTTAACTTGGAACAGTGATAAACTCAGTCAGAATCACCCATGAAACCCATTAGTCATGATATATTTAATGTGATTGCAACAGGGATTTGCTTTGCATCATGATGGTTAGAGATTAATCTAATGGAGAAACACCTTAATTCAATATCAAGTCGTCCGAGAGGGCTTCAGCACTTATGAAGTACAGTCATCTAAACTTTACACCCTATGGTTTGGAATTGTTCACCTTCTCTCCACTGATACCGAAGATCATGCTTGTTTACAATGCAAAGCTGCTGTACTGCTACGCGCACTTCTCCTTAAACGTAATCTTTTTCCACAATGCTTTGACGATATTCTGATAGGCTTTGACGGGAGCTCCAAACCATTTTATTGTGAGCTGTCTATGCATGAATAATCAACAGGACATTTCTTATAAGCAGCAGTCCTTAGGCGGTCTTTGAATTACGATTTTATTTATGAATTTCAAGCTTCAGTGTGTGAACTAAGATGCCTACTTGGATGATTGTGATTTCAAAGTCCTAATTCAGAGCTGGATGGAAACTTTGGAGTGACGCTGTAACCACACCTAAAAAGTTCAGAGTCCAAGGTAAACATTGTTTTGTCACTATGAGGTTTACTTTAGAGTGTAAGCTTCAAATACTCACCATCACTTGGCTATTCAGTTGGTCCCTTATCCTGGCTATGGTGAAGAGTTGAGGCTGTATTCTCATATTGCCTGATAACGCCCACTACATCTATTAGCCATTCACAATATTGTCGGTACCACACCACAATCCACAATGTAAATTGTACATGGTTTACAGACGAATGTAATAAAAGATATAGCAGATGACAGTTTGTCGAACGCGAGGCAGCCATAAAATGCTAAGAGCATTATGCCATTAGAGCAAATTCATTAGACTGAGTCCCGGACTGTTCTCTGACACCTCATATACATTTATCTGTCACGATGAGTCACTAGCAGTGATCATTGGCTGCTGTGCCGGACCAGGTTATTAGCAGAATTCTGAATAGGAGAATCGACCGCTTACAATTAAAGAGGATCCAACGACCAAAGGGCGTGCGCAAGTTAAGGTGAACGCGCACTGCAGCCACTGGCGAAGTTAGACCTGCTAGTGTTGACGGCTTCACGCTATACACTGACTACTGTGCTGATGAAAAGTATTTGGAGTAATCTTAAAGTAGTTCAATCTAGTTTGAAGACGATTTATTTATTTATTGAATTACAAACTCCAGAAAACGGACAAATTCAAGGGACTTTAACAGTTTAGTCTTTGTCAGAACTCAAATAACATGATGGATGCCTCTAAATGCGCGATTCTTCTACTTTCAATACACCTCGTGCTGTCTGTGGTAAGTCGTTTACCATCTCTTCTCACGACTAAAATGTTTCACCGACACTAATGAATAACAAGTCATTGTTTCAACAAATGGATACGACTTGCCTCCTCGGCGGTGTCGAACAATAGTCGAAAGGTGCGGTGCCTGCTGTTTGTCATCCTGCGAACTGTATCATACGTACTGTAGCCTACTTCATTAATATACAAAGGCGTGAAATCAATTTAAAGTTACGAAATTGCATCGATACCAGAGTCGCTTAGTCTATACATTATTACATTTGGACATGTTTTGCGTAAATACGCAACGTTGTCCAACCTTTAAGTGGTTGTATCTCAAACTTAATGATATAAACTAATATCAGCAATAACAGCTAGCTTCCGCTTGTAGATTTTGTAGGCTTGTATATCCACGTCAAACCAAGACGACCTTTTATTGTGATTAACGCCTTCGATAGAGCCTCTTCTCCCACGAGGGGAATTAGTCACTCCAGGGTACACACAGCCTTACATTTTTTAAGACACACTATTGTAATTACTAATATAAATATAAATATCATCATACTTCAGTGGCATCTCCAACACACAATCTTTCTCACTTAATTCTACCAAATTTTGACATTGCCTTACTTCACAGTTAACTATCTTTGATAGTTAACTTAAAAAGATATCTGAAATATCTTTTTGCTTTACAACTATGACTACGACTATGAGCATGAGTGGCAGTTTGAGTTTGAAGTTACAGTAGCCTCTGTGTGGTTACCTGACTGAACTGCCAGTTTGATATCTGAAGGCAGATCATAAGATAAGCAGAGGAGTTCTACACCTAACTGTGCTTTAGATAAGTGGTTTTGCAGGAAAAAAGTGGTTCTGTTTGAAGATGTTTTTGACTGCAATGACAGACAGACACTGTTGTTATTTTTCTGTGGAAAGTAGGTGTGTTTAAGAGTACCATTCAGGATACATACCACACTTGAAATATAAATTGTTGTGGCAGTTGAAGGCATTTAAAGTGCAAGTGGAGGCAAGACAGGCATCGACCATGTGTTAGTATGACCTAATCATCATTGAACAACTGCTAGCAATTATTTTCTTGTAAATAAAACAGGGATTAATGATGTGTGATTTAAATGTGTTTTTCACTCTTACTTAAAGCTGGCCCAGGTATGCTCATGCTTGATATTACCTTAATTGACCATTATTAAATACTAATTAGTGTAATTAATGGTTCTGGAAATAGGGCCAATTTAAAGGATTCTTGCGGAAAATGCTAATTTAAATGTAAAACATTTATTAAATAATTATTGCAGTATTAATAGCACAATTGGCTTGAGACTAATTTGGAAAATCCATTATGCAAGGATTGAGACTAATTAAAATATTTTCAACAGCAAACTATGTACCTGTCAATTAACCCAAGAGACTTCTGTGTTTACTTCCAAGCTTGCTCTTTCACTTACTGTCTCCACCAAACCATTCATATTTTTGACACCATTGACTTGGTCAAGGAGGCTTGTCACTGAGCCCTTGACTTCAGTATCAGTCATTCATTTTATCTCACAGGACACGTTTGAAATCATATTTCTGCTGTTAAATAAGGCTATGATTTATGACTCGGGGTTGTATGAAAAACCTGATGCCAGTTGATTTGACGTGACTATAGCCTCACAATTTTCAATAATGAAAAAAGTTTGGAAGATGTGAAAAGGCGGAGAAAAGGAACCTCATTAAAAGGAAAATACATTTGTGAAAACTAGAAGAGCATATGCATGGGTATCAATTGTGGTATCAAATGTGTTCCCTCACAATCTTTGTAGGGAAAGAAAAGAGTGTGATGTTTTTTTACACAATTCACCACAGAGCATCACACAGTCTGGCTGTGTTTGAATGTGTCCTGCAAAGGGTGGCTATTTTTTCCCAGCGGGGGGGACCACAGAGTGGACTCGAAGTGCAAATTTCCAAGGTGCTCTGAAAAATGGATTCCCTTTCCCCCTGACAGTCCTCAGATGTCTGGCCCACCCTGCGGCCTGCCGGGCTGCTGCATGGAAAGCTTTTGTTGACATATTTTCAGAGGCTATCACAAGCGTTTGTATGAATGTTTTTTAAACATCTGCCTGCCCAGCTCTTAAAACATCTGTCCCCTTTCTCTACAATCCTCAGACGCTGCTTTACAATAACACCCTGACATGTCCTACGATGTACAGGCTGAGATTGGGTAGTATTAGGAAGGCTGACCAGACCCCTGAAGTGCCAGAAATGTGTGAGAGTGTGTTACATGTCAGAGTTATTTGTGTGACACAGTGCAGAGGAGACTGGAGGAGAAGGGAGGGGGGTCTCGTCCCGGGTGGCCGATATCGGTGCTTAGGTCCTCCTCACGTTCCTATATCCTAACTGTGCTTCAAACTAAATAGAAACAACATTTCATGTTGACAAATTGCTCAGCATACTTTGAATGCAGATATAACTGTCACCCTCTGTCCTTGTAAACAGTTTTTGGAACATAGGGACGGACATGTTTCCTGTATTTATCTTCGCCACTCGGTGAAACGTCCGGCCTGAAATCAAATTGGACACGTTCATATGTTTGCCTGCAAATCAAAACATCCATTGCGCAAAGCAATTCCTCTGGGTGCATATTTAGGATAAGATGTCCTCTGAAGACTGAAATAGTAACACTTTAGTCACTACACTTCTATTTTCCCACTGCACATCGGTTGTTTTATTTTAAAATCCTCTGTTGGCTACGTTCTTTGTTTTACTAGATTGTAATCTTCACGCGACCGATACACAAGGGAACACATGTCTAGGAATAACATCAACCTGGCAACCAACGTGATAAGGTGTGTGCTAACAAACTGTCAACTTGGCACACACATGCGTGCGTCCTCTGCTCTCCAGAGGCAGACAGATAAGTGTTAGTCCTGTTAGCCTGGAGGAGGCCATTGAGAAACTAGAGCGCACGTGTGTCCCGTCACAATGTGTCTGGGATGAATTTTGTTTGCAGCAGTTTAACGTGACAATTAGCTGAGAGTTTGCAGCTTTTCGACGCCTGATGCTTTACTTTACAGTCCGTGCTGACAGGACGCGATCGAACCAGATCATCCTCTTTTCTCCAACACAAACAGCCAGACAGCAGGAAACGCTACTCTGTCTCATCCACCTCTTCAATCATAACTGTGTTTCAAGCCAAAAACTCTGTTTTGTTGTGACTTGGGTTTTGCATATATGCCGTGGTTAAAATCTGTATAGGATGATAAATGAACTATTAATCCCCATCCAGTCAAGTACACTTGGATGCCGCTATCCCACGGCCCAGCTTGTTGCCTGCTATCCTGTCTGTTTTTCCTCCTGATTAAGAAATCTGTCTACATTCTTTCAGTATTTACCCAGCATTAGTGCCGTCCTGAAGATATAGCATTGGTATATTCTTCTCAGGAGAGATAAGAGATTGTTATGCAGGAGCTCAAACATGTTCTTCTGCAACACATTTAAAAGAGGATTACATTAATATCCTAAAATGTTTGATTTAGTTCCAGTAATAGCAGAAACCCTCTCTAGTGTCTTTGAGAAGCATATGCTCTGACCTCATGATGCTAACCGTGTCTTTTTCTTGTAGCTTAAATAAGAACATAAGAATTTGTGAATAAGAATATTCACATTTATACAAGTGCTGTGGAACACTACTCACTGATATTGACTTTGTCAACAAAAAAAGTGATTATTTTGAAACTCACTCCTCAGGTATGTAGCAAGGCCACCCGCGTCAATGAAGAGCTAGCTTTTCTTTGGCGTAGTTGGTAGTGGTGGCGCTTGGCAAGTCAGAGGTCGAGTGTTGGAACCCAGCGAGTGGCGAACGACACCTTGTTATGATGGTGGAGCGTGGCTACGTCTGTTACATATCCGTCACATAAACAATCAATTTCAGGGTTGTCAACCAAAAAAAAGGTTTGTTTGGTTGGTCTTCTATACACAGTCCTATATTATTACTGTAAATATTGCTGTGGACTTGTTGGGGGGAGGATGAGTCAATGGCCTCCAGGGTAAAGACACAATATTGATTTATATTGTCAATATTGTGATATTGCTGTAGAATGTGTGGAATTCTATGTTAATTGAGATTTCAGATAGCAGAGGCTTCTATGTTCCAGGGTGGATGAGGGTACGATGGACACTCATCCACCGAGAGCTGTGGGGATGATGTGGGGATGATGATGATGATGATTCAGGCCCAGATAAGGCCCAACCGGGAGATGGGTCTGATGATGATTCAGGCCCAGATAAGGCCCGACCGGGAGATGGGAAACAGACGAGGAAGTATCTGGGTGTTCTGTAGGGGGAATCCTGGTGGTCTGTAGGGGGAATCCTGGTGGTCTGTAGGGGGAATCCTGGTGGTCTGTAGGGGGCATCCTGGTGGTCTGTAGGGGGAATCCTGGTGGTCTGTAGGGGGCATCCTGGTGGTCTGTAGGGGGCATCCTGGTGGTCTGTAGGGGGAATCCTGGTGGTCTGTAGGGGGAATCCTGGTAGTCTGTAGGGGGCATCCTGGTGGTCTGTAGGGGGAATCCTGGTGGTCTGTAGGGGGCATCCTGGTGGTCTGTAGGGGGAATCCTGGTGGTCTGTAGGGGGCATCCTGGTGGTCTGTAGAGGGAATCCTGATGGTCTGTAGGGGGCATCCTGGTGGTCTGTAGGGGGAATCCTGGTGGTCTGTAGGGGGCATCCTGGTGGTCTGTAGGGGGCATCCTGGTGGTCTGTAGGGGGAATCCTGGTGGTCTGTAGGGGGCATCCTGGTGGTCTGTAGAGGGAATCCTGATGGTCTGTAGGGGGCATCCTGGTGGTCTGTAGGGGGAATCCTGGTGGTCTGTAGGGGGCATCCTGGTGGTCTGTAGGGGGCATCCTGGTGGTCTGTAGGGGGCATCTTGGTGGTCTGTTGCTCAGCTGTGCTGCGTGATGATGGGGCACGATTGTCCACAGACTAGGCACACAGTCCAGTTGATCTTCTTTGTTAGAACAACCTTTTGACGAAGCCATCTGATAGCTTATGTCCTAGGAGAACCTCATACTTTTGCTTCCTGATACACAACAGGGGGCTTAGCTGTGCTGCTGGTTACTTTCTCTATGCCTCTAAATGTGAGCTGTAGTGTGTGCATAGACCTACACACCACTTTGTATTTATGGACATACATACTTTCGATTGTTGTGGCGCTGAACCAAATATATGTGCGAAGTTCTGTGGTGCGAGCTCTTTGAATACAATCTATTGTGCTTGCTGAGAACAGTGTCTGGAAGAAAAATGTAGTTATTTATCAGTTAAGAAGTTATCAGGAAGAATAATGACAGTGATGGTCATGTTTTGAAGACAGGCGAGAGTGAGCGAGAGAGAGAGAGAGAGAGCAGGAGAGAGCGAGAGAGAGCAAGAGAGTGCGAGAGAGAGAGAGAGCGAGAGAGAGAGAGAGCAGGAGAGAGTGAGAGAGAGCGAGAGAGAGAGAGAGCGAGAGAGAGAGAGAGAGCGAGAGAGAGCGAGAGAGCGAGAGAGAGCGAGAGAGAGAAGGAGACATGAAGAGAGATGGACAGGCTGGGGGTGTATAATTGTGTGTCCTGATTATCTTGGTTGCATCTAATGCTGGGTATCCTGGTGGCTTTCAGAGCAGTCAGCGTTACCTCTCCCTTTCCTCCTTATGGTTTGACAGCCTATGTATGGAGAGACTATTCAAATGTATCGTTTTTATGGACTTTGTAAATATGAAAGAAAAAAAGTGCGGTGTGACACGTCTTTGATGGAATGACAAAAGCTCAGAAGCCACTCTTTGATGTCAAATCCCGTGTTTACACTGCGTGCGTGTCGTAAGGGTTGTCATCTTACACCACTTACAGTACGAAATCTATTGATGAATTGAATCTGTATCTTCATCAACGGTAGTTAAATTCAGCAAACACACATATCAACAGATCCCCCTCCTCCATTCAGACCAGTAGGGATTCTACACTGTAGCAGAGCATTCTATCCTTCCCAGCTTGATTCTGAAGTGATGACAGTCATCAGCTACGCAGTTAGGAGTGAGCTGTTGGTACAGGGTTGTTGAAGGCATTAAGACTCTGAGGCATGCGGATGCCCGGGGAGAGAGGTCTGCTAATGGCCTGGAGATGTCAGCTGAGCTGGCTGGAGGGACCCTGATGATTCTGGCAGAAGCCCAACATCTGTGCAGACCATTCAGGCTACACATCCCTAGGAACCACACATCCTAATTCAGCGTATCATCCATGCATTCATGAGGATCACTACGGTTCGTGCGAGTGAATCACTCTCCACAGCGTGCGTGTGTTTGTGAGGCCGCCGCCCCGGTGAGGATATGGGGATGGGAGGTGGTTTGAGAATGTGAAAACAAGTTCACCTCAAAAACGTGTTGTGGTACCAGGGCTTTTTCTTTGTTGTGTTGTGATGTTAAAGCCAGTAATCCTGACCCCCTGTGTTTAATATTGTGTCCATGGTACCGCAGTGGGCTGTGCTGGGAAGCTGCCTTGTCTTGCCTGTGTAATCCTGGGAAGCCATGAATAAGCAGATAGGTCTGTGTGGCAGCTGTCTGCCTAGAACTCCTTCCCTTGTCCAGAGCAGGAGGAGGGTGACTGGCTTTCCTCCTCACCTTCCTACATTTGAATTATTTCGTGTTTTCTTTGCTTTCTCTTTCTCCCTTCCTCACTCTTTTTTTCTCTCTCCCTCTGTCTTTTTCCCTTTTTT
Organism: Thaleichthys pacificus; assembly: GCA_023658055.1. NCBI lineage: Eukaryota > Metazoa > Chordata > Actinopteri > Osmeriformes > Osmeridae > Thaleichthys > Thaleichthys pacificus. The sequence goes on from CM042872.1 coordinate 14,401,078, forward strand.
ACTTTCCCCTTATCTTATTTACCCTCTCCTCCTCCCTGCGTCCATCTCTCTCTCTCCCGTCCGCCCACCCGCCCCTTCTCCGCTGACCTTTTCGAGACGCTTTGTGGTCTTACACATCTTCAGTGACCCACGGCAGCACGCCAGCCAGTGTCAGCTCGAGTTTGTCAACGGCTTTTGACTTGTGCTCTTGCTAACTGGACCTCTCTCCTCACTTCCACTTTTATCAGTATGATATCATCCATTAGCAAGGTGGAGGACTCCGGGTCAGGGCTGGGGGCTCGGGGTTCAGGGGAGTTCTGGTGTCAGACATGGTGTGTTGACACTGAGGGTCTGTAAGGGTCTGTTCAGTCTCAACTTGCCTGCAGAACTCTTATGTTCACCCTGAAGGGAGAAAACGTTGACAGACTTTTATTTTGCGTTGACACAAACACAAACCCTACATCAGAAATAACAATGAATGCATTTCCACACAGTTGGTTTTGTAAGGGTGAAATATGACAAGGGTGAAAAATATGAAAAATAGTTGATCGGAACCGCTACGTTTCCCTACACTGCCGATCTGCCTGATTGACATGAGCTCTCAGGAGACCGTGACGAGAGCGCTGCATCACATGCAGTCTGGTTCAGTGTTTGTTTTTGCGAAATGAGCAAACTTCTCTTCTGTGTGTCCCTCAGGTGTCCTCCATGCAGATGTGTGACGTGGTGAACGAGATCGAGCAGGAGAAAGAGCACTGCGAGAACAGGACCTCAGGGAATGTCACGGCAGGTCGGTTTTTCCCCCACAATGCATTGCTTTCCTCATGGTATTTATTCATAGAAGGCAATTTACAGAAAATAGGTGTGAAAACCAAGATGATGCTGGACGAGGACCCCAACAGTGTCCCAAATGCACCAATCTGAAATGTCATCCTTGTTGCCGTGTCACTATTATTGCACATGGACACCTCAGTTGTTTTATTGGGGTGCTTCCAGCCCAGTTCTGAATGGAAACAAAGGCGCCCCTGTTGAACATATTAGTCTCATCGCTCGGAAGCTATTGTTCTGGGAGTTAACGTATTTTAGAAATCGTATTTATGTTTTGCCTCTGTGGCACGTTAGGCCTGTGATCACACATGAGCTTTTCTGTTTCGACTCAGTGAAGTGTGAAATAGGTTGTCCTTGTTGGACCGTCCTGTCACACTGAACCAACTGAAGGAAAGGTAGGCTGGTTCTTTCATGTCTGTTAGGACTGTCAGAGTGAAACTCACGCCAATTATAAAACCCTCAGTGAACATGGCTGGTTAATTCAAATGACAGTTTACTCTCGTGTTTGTAGGGAAGGCCATCCATTTCAATTCCGTATGTTGTCCTTTCATGCAACCCAATGCTATCTATAACGCGCCAGTGATTTTCCCAGGGAACGTGATTGTTGTCACGTATAGCAACAACATCTCTCATTAACAAAAATCGAGAAAGTGTTAGAAGTATTAGAAAACGTGCTGAAAATATGTATGTATGTACGCTGTTTAAAAAATCCACACAATAAAAGTGATTCATTTGGCTTCTGCTGTACATCCCTTTGTAAACATGTATTTCGTTTTAGACCTTTTGTAGCCGTGTCATTCTCTGAAAGAAATGTTAGCGTTATAAATGACATAGAACGTCAGACATGTACAATCTTAACAGCTTCCCACGGTGTATGGTCAGTTCTATGAAGTCATAAACATTAGGAAGATTTCATCTGATGTGCAGCTGAAATCCACAGAAGTCTTTGAGCTTAGTGAAAAACATACTCTATTACATGGCTCCATGGCTTGTAATTACAAGATTACAAGATATGTGACCTTTCCAGTCTACCAATTTTCCTGTCGAGGAAGTAGATAAAGTTGCAGATTTATGTAAATAACGGTGATTAAGGAGATAAGGATTGTGTGGCCAGTGACATAGTACAGGTTTCTATGGTCCTGATTATTTCAGTCTTTGTTTTGGTGAATAATTTGTTGTTGAAAATAATGACTTTCTGTGTTGCATTTTGCTTACAGTGGTGGCATCCTTTTTAATGTCTGCTAAATGACTAAATGTAATATAAATGTCACACTCTCAATGTAGCCTATTATGTCTTGAAGTGGAAAAAATGATTTCACATGCCGTGCATTTTAATGTGTGAGGAAAGATAACAGGGAAGTCTTGCATGATATTGGTTGGATGTAGAGTCTCTCTCTCTCTCTCTCTCTCTCTCTCTCTCTCTCTCTCTCTCTCTCTCTCTCTCTCTCTCTCTGTCTCTCTCTCTCTCTCTCTCTCTCTCTCTCTCTCTGTCTCTCTCTCTCTGTCTCTCTCTCTCTGTCTCTCTCTCTCTCTCTCTCTCTCTCTCTGTCTCTCTCTCTCTCTGTCTCTCTCTCTCTCTGTGTCTCTCTCTCTCTCTCTCTCTCCCCCTCTGTCTCTCTCTGTCTCTCTCTCTCTCTCTCTCTCTCTCTCTCTCGTGGGGGTGTTGGGGATGGTTGCTGAGCTCTATTCCATTCTCTACTGCTCCAGATTCAATGGGATTACTCATGACATAAACACATAGATCATTTTTCAATTCTTAGTTTAATCTTCATGCTGCCTAGACCACATTTCCATATGTCAGACTTGCATATATCGGCGTTAATCATAATGTATGGTAGACTGGGCTATCTCAGCTATGAAGAGGATTCTCAGCTATGAATTTAGTGTTGGTGAGTCTTCAGTGGCCTTCCAAGTTCAGGAGATCAGGAAACTAACTTATTTTTAATTTAACGAGTTTTTTACATGTTTACTGCTACTTGTTTTGCTTGTTTATTTATTTGTTAAAAGTGTTAAAGCAGGCCAATTTATTCGGTCAACATTTCCATCTTGAAGTACCTGAAATAAACCTGTCTTAATGAAACTGTTTAACATTCTCCCTTTGGCACCATTTAAATTAGCATTTTAATTGATACAACCTTAGTTGGCCAAAAGCTGTATTCCTGACAAACAGAAAAATGCACTCTGGGATTAGGAAGCAGATTTATAGCATAGGTTTAGGTGTGTTAGTATTCGATGCTGCACACCTTCATAGCTTGATAACATTCAGACTTCATAACATTCAGACTTAATAACAATCAGACTTAATAACATTCAGACTTAATAACATTCAGACTTAATAACAATCAGACTTAATAACATTCAGACTTAATAACATTCAGACTTAATAACATTCAGACTTATGACTTTGTCAGAAGCATAAGTGGGACAGATATTATTTTTCAGGTCATGTGTTTTTGAAAGAGGTAAGGTGCTCTACTTAAAAGGATCATTCAACTTAACATTTATTGACACAGACTACATACCTAGGAAACTCACAAATGATTGCATCTGGAAGAATTGTGTATGCCTCCAAATAGACTATCTATAGATCTAAACAGACAGTACTTCAGTACTTGTTGGAGATGGTGTTGAATGATATCGGTAGAAGATGTCCGTGTGTGCTGGTCGTGACATGAATCTGCTCTGACTGATTGATGATAATTTGTAAAACAGGATGTTGATCTTGATGTTAAGTGTAAACCTGTGAATCTTGGTATTTCCAATGAGTCAAACAAAAATAACAACTACTCGTTATACCTCTTAATGGCAGCAAGCAAGACAGCCATGTTATATTTAGTCATTTAGCAGACGCTCTTATCCAGAGCGACTCACAGTAAGTACAGGGATATTCCCCCAAGGCAAGTAGGGTGAAGTGCCTTGCCCAAGGACACAACGTCATTCACCGATTCCCTAACCGCTCAGCCACCCGCCTCCCATGTTAAAAGATTTAACAATTTGAACTCCCCTTTTTGATGTCTGTATTGATCTTTTTTCTCTGCAGGTTGCCAAGGGATGTGGGACTCGATCGCCTGTTGGCCATCAGCCAAGTTTGGAGAAGTGGTCACAATATTCTGCCCTACTTACTTCAGTTACTTTAGTGATCAGCATAAAGGTAAAGGTAAAACATTTTGTTCAACACTTGACACAGTCCATTAACCTTAAAGTAGGTTAAGGTAGGCTAACTTCAAGTAGCTTTGTGGCAAAAGAAGTATGTAAACATGATGCAAGTTGTTGTGTTGGGCTCTTAAAGATAGACAAGTAACAAATCGACACATCGTCAAATTTAGGTCTAGGTGCGAAGTGATTTTAAACGTTGTCACCTTGAGTATTTTCAGCTCTCAACATTGAGAAACAGAGAACTGTTTCACAAAAGAAAAACTGTGTCATCTTTCATAAAGTAACAAATCGACACATCGTCAAATTTAGGTATAGGTGGGAAGTGATTTTAACCGTTGTCACCTTGAGTATTTTCAGCTCTCAGCATTGAGAAACAGAGAACTGTTTCACAAAAGAAAAACTGTGTCATCTTTCATAAAACAATCATAGACAACGGCTGCAGGCTTCTGAGGTCCTGTAGTGGCCACAGTTTTAGTAGCAGTATTTTGTCTTTGAGTTATTTTCTGGTCCCTTCAGGACAGAAGACAACAGTACAGATTTCCATCAAAACTGTAGCTGGTTGGTATTATTATCACTGAGAGAAAAGAGACAGTGAAAAGATAGTAATTTCAAACAGTGTTTTTTAGCTGAAATACATCAGCAATATACACTCTAAACTGTTCAAAGGTGGGGGTTGGGGAACGTTCTGATGGAGAAAAAGACAGATAAAGGTAGATATTATGTCATATGAATACATAAGATACTTACCCCTGTGTCATTCTATTGGTAGCATAACAGATGGATTAGCAATCTGAGATTCCTGGTTTAGCAACAGCACATTTTCAGTGAATAATTGAAAGATGAGCTTATTGTATATCATCTTGTCATTACTCATACCAGCCCTGCTTTGCATAAATAATCCAGTCTCAATGCTGGTGTATTTATGTATAACTTGGCATAAAGGACAAATTGTCATGTCTTAAGTGTAGAGATAAAAAAATAAAATGTTTTAAGGATCATGTCCGTTAAATGTCTTGTTTTGGCAGAATATGTGACTTAAATCAAATTAAAGTTGTTGCATTTCACAGTCAAAGGATTTCTTTTCAGAATAACATGCTTATACACTGCACCTAGAAAATGAAGTAACTACACACATTTAGCAGACACTCTTATCCAGAGCGACTTACAGTAAGTACAGGGACATTCCCCCAAGGCAAGTAGGGTGAAGTGCCTTGCCCAAGGACACAACGTAATTTTGCATGGCGGTGAATCGAACCGGCAACATTCTGATTACTAGCCCAACTCCCTCACCACTCAGCCACCTGACACAGCTGACACACACCTCTGAAACAGTATTCATCCATTTCGCGACTGGATGTTTTCAAGGTAGTAACACATGGATAACACAAAATCCAAGAAACATTAAGCCAAGGCAGTACACTATAAATCATTCATGTATCCCCCCTTACAGAGTGGCCCCAATAATGAGGTGTGCGTATGCTAAGCTACATATGCTAAGCTGCATGCTAACACAGAAACTCTACCACAGAGGATGTGTCCAGATGGCACTCATGGTCATTATCACATCCCAGTTAAACGGTATGCTTGGTTCACAAGAAAGCATCAAGAGGGCCCTGAATGCATTCCAAACCTCTCATGATGCTGTGTTGAGCCCAAGTGTCAGGTCTAAAAGCTAAAATAGGACTCTGCATGTTTTAAGGGTTTAAATGATGCTTTCACGGGAGTGGGTGGTCTAATAGCTGCCAGAGGCGGTTGTGGGCCCTCACAATATGTGGACCAGAGCATCTATGAGTGAAAACATTCCTCTAAAACTAAAAACCTACAGTTTGCTGTCTCATACTGAAATGAATAGATGGTATTCCATGTCTGTTTGTAGTCGATCACTGTTGGTTAAATTGGTTTTCCCTGATGGATTTATATATTTATTAGAATGAAGATACATTTTGGAGCAAAGAAAGTAATCAGACACCACAATTGTGGAGATTTGCAGCAAAGACTTACAATTAGCTTTTCACTCTTTGGCATATTCTCTTGATTGGAAATTGAATGAGAATCTTGTCGCTTGAGATTTAAATTTATTTCCCACATGAATCTGCATTCAAACAGAAACCCCCTGCAGTAAGAAGTGAGAGAGCTAATAGAATAGTGAGAAATTACTGCCACGGTCAGTGTAAGATACACATCCATTGATGCACCCAAATCATATTAAGTGTGTGTAAACTGTGTTTTTATCTGTAGTCTCTGAAACATTACACACCTTTGACTTGCTTTTATTCTCCTTTTGTGAGACGATGGCTCAGCAAAGTATTTTAATCTCCATCGTCGATTATAAGCAATTACACGTCAATCTTTTACATCTCACACAAGTTAAATAGAGGCTTCAAGCTTTGCTATATAGAATCATTTGCGTTCACAGTCATGGGATGCCCTGTAATGTAGCCAGCTGGAGCCAGGAGAGAGAAGGTGGTGAGACCTGGGCCAACCCTCCACCTCTGCATTGGAACTTCGCAGTGCCAGTTCCTGTCTGAGTGTTCCGCAGTCGTGACAGATGACAGGACAACCTCAGGCCTGCTTCAGTTGTTCTCTGTGGGATTCTGTCTCTCCGGAGACAGTCTTTCCACAGATCTTGGCACCGAACCCGTTTATCAACAAGACTGATACTCCAGTCTGGGGGATTCACCCCCTCAGGAACGCAGTTCTGGCAGTGTATTATTGACAGACACACACTCGATACTGTGGTGGTAGGTGGGAAAATCTCACACTTAGATGTTGAAATGAAATGGTTGTTTTTAAGTGATCAATCAGAAGGACTGTTTAACCGTTTTAAGGTATTTGTCTGGAGAACACTATCTGGTAGATGGAGTTATGCCTAAGTGATTCCTCAGAGCTTGACTGATTCAGACTGACTTCACACTCGCTAAGAACGCAGTGGTGCAGAGTATTGTTCCTCGTGTAATTGGTAACTAACAAATGTCCGCCACTTGTGTAGAAACGACAGTGGTATGGGAACTATGGGATTTCGGTTATTGCCAGAGTCCAGTTAAGTTTTCTGTCCTTTTAGAGGTCTGAACACTAAATGTCAAGGGTTGAAGAAATCCAATAGGAAATGTACCTGTCTTAAACGTCCTTGGTTTAAACGGAATAACTTAGTATTGGCCGTTTTAAAACGACAGCAAACATGTACAAAAGGACAATGCCAGCCACAGCTAGAGATAAGTTTAGCGTTGCCCCCCCAACCTGCTGCCCCACACAGCAGCCAGTTTGACGTTCTTTTCAGAAACGCCAAGCCATGCCGACTGGAAACAAATTCAGGGCCTCTCTCTTTCACACTTCACGGTGCCGTGGCTGGATCGACCGGGTGGAGCGACCTTAGCGCTGTTGCCGACGGCAGCGGCCCCCCCGGGGGGGAAACAGACAGGAGACTGCAGACTGCTCAGGCTCGGGAGCCGTGTTCCACACCACTGGAGCGCCCGTCCACACACGGCCACGCTCAGACCTCACACACACACTCACCCAACACACACACTTACCCAACACACACACCCAACACACACACCCAACACACACACTCACCCAACACACACACCCAACACACACACCCAACACACACACACCCAACACACACACTCACCCAACACACACACACCCAACACACACACACACACTCACCCAACACACACACACCCAACACACACACACACTCACCCAACACACACACACACTCACCCAACACACACACACACATTCACTCATAGACACGCACACACAGACACATATTCATTCGTAGATTCACACACACAGATGCACGCACATAGACACACATTCACTCGTAGATGCGCGTGCACACGCACACTTTCACCCATAGACGCACACAGCTACAAGATATAAACTTGTACAATGGTGACTAGACACCCTCGCACAAGCGCGTGTGTGCACACACACACACTAACTAACCACTAACACCACTTTTTACGTGACCTGATTTTGCAAGATGTTCTTGCCACGTGAAGGGAAGGAAGTATCTTTCCTGTGTGCGACAAAAGACAACCATCTCTCTGGCCTAAAACTTTCTTTTTTAGCTCATTAAAAGTTAAGATAGTATAAACTGTATTGGAATGATCATCCATCACATTTTCTGGCAAGTTACACCAATGATTGTGTGCAAATTACAGTAAATAATAATAATAATGGGAAGTGAAGACACATCTTTAGCTATTATGTGTCTGACCTCATCTTAGATATGGATCTTCCTGAGCAAGAAAATAAATTACTTGTGGAGCCGCAAGGGGGAAAAAACTTTTTGTTGTAAAGAATATTGCTTGAATGGTATTTACCCAGATGTCCTTCAGATTCTCTTGATAGATTACCTCGTTCCACCGGTGGACCTCCGGACATCTTGAAGCTTTAATAATGAGCCACACTGCTTCCTTGGAGATCAGTAAGCTTTCGCAAGTATGCTATTTCCATTTAAAGGATATCGGTGAGCTGCCAGGTTCAAGAATGTAGGTGATTCACTGCAGGTTGAGAGAGGAGGAATAGAGAATGAGTCAAAGGTTGGATGATGACCGGTCATTTAAACCAAGGAGACTCACAGGATTCAAGTTTCTTTCATCACTGCCTACTGTAGTGTAGCTCCAGAGGAACAGGAACAACATGTCAACTAATACTATTCCATATCAATAGGACTAGATGATGAAAGGGCTGCATGCCACTAAAAATAAGATTGTTATATTGCTTTTTCAAAGGTTTCTGCTCTCGGATGTCAGGCTGAACCGTCATTAGGCAGACTATGTTTGAGCCGGGCGTGGAGAGGCTTGTCCTGTTAGGAGTGATGTGGGTTTGTCGAGACAGCAACAGGGCTTGTAGTTGGAACAAAGCACAGGCGTGTAATCAGCTGGATGCTACCACTCCACACCTTTGAACCTGTGAGGTGGCAGAGGTGTTCAGTGGAGAGTGGAGAGTGGAGAGTGGAACCATTACACCAATGCGTCTGCACAGCTTAAACCCTTTACAGTAGGCTTTCTCTATGTAGGGTGGGTGAATCCCTGTTGTGATGCCAGTTGAAATCGCTCATCTCTGCGCACTGTTGTTCTTGGTTCTCTTCTAAAAGTGGATGTCAATTGGGTTGGAAAATGTTCCTCCATTTGCTGTCACTTGGTAATGGATAGACCAGTAAGAGGTCCTGAAGTAAGAGTTGGAGTGAAAATAAGATTTAGGTTGGTTGAGGGACAGTTCTGTGGGCGTATGTGAAGCCCTCTGTAACATGTCTTATAAAAAGGGCTATACAAATAAATGTCGATTTTATTTTGTTTGAAGATAACAGAACTTTGGGCTCTTTGCCTGACTATCTACCATTATACTTGGCTGTGTGTATCCTACTGTGCATGTCAAGTTAGAAGGCGATATTTATGTCAGTTTGTTTCTATTAAAAAAATGGGTAGAATTTACTAAGTATGGGCTTATTGAAGTCAGCCTACGCTCCCGGGTCTGCTAATGCTCGGGTGTGCTATGCAACCGGACGCCTTGACAACAGGCACCTATAGATTTATTATAGATTTTTCAGCAAATGCGACAGCTGCATGAGAATGGACAGATTACGCTATTAAGATTGATAACGTGCTGTTGAATGTTCGGGATTAGTAGGGCGCTATGCTCCAAATGGTCTCTGTGGCATTTTGACAGCTAGTTTGGCCCAGAAAAATGGCTTTGGAGGGTGCAGTTATTGAGGAGGAATAGGTGTGTGTTTCTGCATAAAAATGTGGAAGTATATGAGGTAGATCTAAGGCTGCAGACAAAGAGGGTCCTGTTGGTCTAAAAGCAAACACTGTCATAAGCAAAACCAAGAGGCCATAAGCAAATATGGTGCACAGGTCTGTCAGATCCTACAGGCTTATCTCTTTAGTAATGTTTACCATCTAATGTTTACCAAACAGTAATTATATAAGTATTAACTATAAACAATTGTTGAAGCATCAGGGGATTTGACTTCCTGAATTGAACTCTTGGTTTGGTTCTTACTAATGCCTTCTGTTGCTAAGGCCTATTTTCAACTACAAGTCCATGGTGGATGCAAGTACATTTACATGTGGTCATGTAGCAGACCCTCTTATCCAGAGCGACTTACAGTAAGTACAGGGACATTCCCCCGGGGCAAGTAGGGTGAAGTGCCTTGCCCAAGGACACAACGTCATATTTCACGGCCTGAATCGAACCGGCAACCTTCTGATTACGTAATAGCCCGATTCCCTAACCGCTCAGCCATTTGACCCCCACTGTACCTACTGTCCAGAGCACTTGTCTGTCATCTTTTTCAGACTGATGATATTGCTGTAGGATATACAGTAAGTAAATTTGATTTTTAGGGTGTTGACAGACTCAAATACCCTCAGATGGTGTCGTCCCAAATGACTGGTTCCTGTCAGTGCCCTTTCAACCAGTTCAGTTTATCAATTTATTAGTTATTATCATTGACGGATCTCTAAGCCTTCTTTGGTTGGCTTTGATGGCAATTTATTTGTCAGATTCAATTAAATATTTGTCATTTTTTGGCGGCAAAACAAGATAGGGGTGTATTTGTGTGTCTGTTTGTGTGTGTGTGTGATTGTATGCATCCTCAGAAACGGCTACTTGTTAAATTAGATGTATTTTGGTTAAGTCACCCGGAGCATATTGACAGGAACCATCTTCTAATCTACCACAGAACAACACAGGTGAACATTGATTTATTTGACACCCCAGTTTTAGCACAGTCCCAATAAACAAGTAGATTTAACGTTGCTTTTCTTCAACCAATGTTTCCTCTGGTGTCCATCATGAAGGTGATCTATCACACTGAAGTGGGAAACCCAGGGAATTACTGCTAACTGATTTTGTCTCACTTTTTTCTGGTTTTCTCATGTTGCCGTCAGTTGTACTATGCATAGATCGATCTTGTTTTATTCATACATCATTTAACTGTCAGGGTACAGAGTCTATATTCAGCCCAGCAGTCAGTACTTCATGAGTGTCTACAGGCATGTGGTGGAAGACGAGGGATGGGCGGTTTGCTGGGGACAAGAGGCATGCAACCATAGATATATATAAAGGGTAGATGTCTCATCCGCGTTGCCGGACAACGGAGTCGAACGTCCGCACATGGCGTCCATCTTGCTACAGTCAACTCGCTCACCCATAACATTGTGTTGATGCTACATATACTTTTTAAATGATCATAACTTGCTCAATTTTCAACCGATTTTGAAACGGTTTGGTTTGTTATCAACGTCAGAGATGTCAGTATGCCACTGCATACTTATGAATAATTATGTTTTTTTTTTTAATAGAATAGAAGTATGCAGTGGCATAACGACATCTCTGACGTTGATAACAAACCAAACCGTTTCAAAATATCAAAGAATTCTGGATTTTCTCATTTAGTTGGTTTCAAGCAAAGTTTTTCAACGTGGCCCATATTAGAGTGATTTATTCAGGCAGCAAAGTGTCCAATCCTGACAATGGGTCCTTGTTCCTTCATGCTTTGCTTCACCCATCCCGTTAGAAGTGAACTCACGTTATAATTGATGTCTTCCGTCTGCTCCATGCAGCACTGCATGTGCCGGAGAGCCTGATTTTGCGTTCGTGTGATGCATGAGGACAGGGGAACAGCTTTGAGTTCTGTGACTAGAGGACAGAACAGAGAATCTCTCCATCTGTAATTGGCTCTGGAACTTTCTCATGTTTAGCAATGAGCCTCCAGCAGAGAAACGTATATCTTGAGACACACTCACCCTCTTCTCTTCTGCCTTCATCCATAGTGTTGGAGCCAGAAGAAGACAATAGACATTTTACTGAAATAGACTTCGCTTTATTTTCAGATTAATCTAAATTGTGGTCTGTGAGTAGCCATACAGTGATAGAGGTTTTACAGATATACTTACCTTTTCCAATATCTTCAAATTCACAAATTGGTATTTTTTTTCACAACAATTGCAAATGAAAAAAAACACATTTTAAAACTAAATGCATGTCCTTCATGTCTCCATCGGTGATCTATAAAGGACACCGACCAGATGGTTAGTATTGAATTGCAAATATTCTTACCATCTCTTAGTGCAGGGCTAAAAGTATTGTCAGGGTTTCTCATTGATTGATGCTTTGTACAGTGGCCTTCAGTCTAAAGCTCTCTGAGTGATTGTGAGTGTCTCTTCATTGCTGAGCTCCATCCAGGCACCTGTTCAGACTGAGAGAAATGCACCTAAACGAACCCGCCTAACAAAAACGCCTCTGATGCGTTTTATATGAAACTCTCCCTTTTAATTAGCATCCCTGTGCGTTCCTCCGAGATGCTAACCTCCCTACCTACAACACACAACAGCCTTCAATCACAGGCCACATCGCAGCATGACTCACTGCAACTCCTCACACAGGTCTTGGCTCTGCTGACTCACTCACATTCACACGCTACACTGGGGTCATGCGAATTCGAAAGAATAGATAAGCCTCGTTGAATCAACAGCGATACCTGTGATTTATTTTATTGCTGGACGTTGAGAGTCTATACAAGTCTATAATGGCATGATTGATTGAGAGTCATCATCATTGCGGAGAGTCATCATCATGTATCGTTGATAGGAATATTCATTTACATTTAGTCATTTAGCAGACGCTCTTATCCAGAGCGACTTACAGTAAGTACAGGGACATTCTCCCCGAGGCAAGTAGGGTGAAGTGCCTTGTCCAAGGACACAACGTCATGTTCGCACGGCAACCTTCTGACTAATAGCCTGATTCCCTAACCGCTCAGTATACTTAGATACAAACCTTAGCTGGAGTGACAATCTGACTGTTGGAGGTCTGAATGGAGACGGGGCTTTGGACAGGGCTGAAGGGAGGAGTGCGTGAAAGGCAGCTCTGGCCCTCAACTTTCTTCCCTCTGTCCTCCCCAGTGAATCTGTCTAAAACCTGCACCACAGCCGGCTGGACAGAGATGCACCCCATGGACATTGCTCTGAACTGTGGGTACGACATGAACAACACGGGCGATGACGTGAGTACGCTGCCTCCACTGCCTTCCTTTTACACAGACGGACTCAGGGTACTGATACACACGTCTCTTCAAGAAACAAGGACAGCAGGGGACCATTTCCCTAGTCAGTGAAATGATAGCTGTATGCAAAGACAGAAGGTATCTCTGTTTCTCAGTGGGTGATTTGTCCAATGTGAGTAAAAATGACCTTGAATATGGCTGCCTTTCTCCTCAGTTCTCAGCCATTTACAACCAAACACTTCCTCTTGTTTCAGATACCATTATTGACTTAATGATTCAACTATGCAGGTCACAGGGCTGAATGTAATGTTTCTATTAACTTTTCATGTGTGGCATTTACAAAATTGCTTCCAAAGCCAGTGCAGAAGGTAATTGTCTGAACACGAGATTTGTATATTGTAACAGTCTTTGCAAAAAGAATGACTATAAAACTGAAATTATTTCAAGACTGATGGTATGGACCTCTTTACAGATGTCAACATGAATTTGAACCAGAGGCCAAAGTACTGAATATTTACACAGACGGAATTCACTTTGTTTCAGCTGTAGGTGATTAAGTGCTGATTAAATATTCATGGCTTCAACAAGGGCATCAAAAAGCCTCTGAATGACCTGAGATGCCAAGCCTACAAGCCTGTCAGCACACATCTGTTTATTGAAGCAAATCCCTTCTGATTCAGATAGACAAGACAGGGTCTCTTTTTTATTATTCTCTGTTTCCATCGTTCCGTGGGTCTTTGCGATCTTTTTTCCGGGACCTGTCCCAATGAATTAATGCATGCTTGTTGTTTTGTGTGTGTATATGTTTGAAAGGCTTTGCATGCTGGCTTTGCATACTGTATGAGGCAGCTAATCTGTGAGGCGGTTTACAACACGGCTAGCTAGCTGAAGATTGAACGAGCTCTACGGGGTGGTAAGAGCTTTCTCAGTTGGGCACTCTCATCCCCAAAGTCACCCACAACACCTCATTAGTATGTTTGGCAGAGTCCAGAGGGATCTTTCTGGACTTTCAAAAGGAATTTGATGTTGAACTCTCCCTCCCAGTCTGTGCAACACCACCTCAAGTTGAAGACATGGCACTGCTCTTCCTCTTGATCCAAGTGTCCGAAACGTTGTGGAAGTAAAACAGGTCAGTCTGGTGAGTGGAGAGAGAGAGACATAGAGAGAAAGAGAAAGAGAGAGAGTAACTTGAGACAGGAAGTAGGACTCAGGAATAGATCACAGAAAGAGGAACGATGAAAAGAAGGTCAGAGAGCTCGTGTTTATAGTGAATCCAGAAAAGAACACATTGATAAGAAACATAAGCTGATGTACAGCAAAGCAGGTGGATGAACAAAGTCAGTTCTTGTGTTATACTTGGTCCTGATCGTCCTAGTCTAAGCACAGAACATGGGGAACACACATTGGGGAAATTAAGGAATACCTACAAGACAATGCAATACAATAATCCATCTCGAAGAATAATAGTAATGTAAAAATAACAAAGGGAATTCAAATGTGATGTATTAGTCAGGTAATAGAAGGTGAGTCTTGAACTGCCCATAAGGATTAACGTTACCCAACGTTAAAGTATTTTATTTCTCCCAAACGTCCAAAGGGATAGAGGGTGATAAAATAAGGAGGTTCCGGAAGGAAAACCCAACGTTAGGTAAAGTGAATGGCTGTCAGGATCTGAGCCACGGGAGAAGGCTGGTGGTATGAAGGCCAGCCATGAAAACTGCCTGAAGGCATTCAGCCTTGCAGAAATGGAAGAACTTTGAGAAAAACAACTATTGTTCAGCCGTATGTTCATGGTAAATCCTTTTAAGGTCCGTAAATGAAAAGATCGACCCTGTTGTGATTCATGTAGTACATGCACTCCTCCGATCCGTCTAGAGTAAAAAAAATATGAATCAAGCTGCTGTGGTCTGATGCCAATCATGTTCTGTATGCTTGTGTTCCTCTGTGGCCCTGAAAGAGATCCAGCTGCAAGACAATACTGGAGACAGAATCATGCATATCCCCGATCGTCTTCTGAACGACCATGTTTTGACCTCCTCCTCTTAGTCTTTTTGCTTTGAGACAAAGATCAATACTATCTAATTAGGGGGTGTGACCTATAACAATTGATCCGCACTTGTGTTAAAACAGGCTTCAAAAAATCATGATTTCTTTGTAGTTTCTTTTGTTTTTTGTTTGTTTGAAGGCACACTTAACGTAACATGTTTATTATTTCAGGTTATATCATACAAATATGAATCCAATTCACAAAGCCAATGTGATTTCTATATTTAAAATCCTTGAGTTGTTCATAAAATGTTATGGTAGTGGGATAACCTAACCTATTGCTGTTGTTTTTTTCCGCAGGGAAAATTCTTCTCGCAAGTGAAGATTGGTTATACTATTGGCCACAGTGTTTCTTTAATCTCCCTCATCACAGCTATCATCATACTGTGTATATTCAGGTAAGTCTGTCACACTTCCTAGTGCCAGCAAACCCATTTGAAAATAACAAGATTATTTTCTTTGTAAACGTACGTTAAAAAGATCCAGCTTTCAGTTACCAGCAAAACCATCGTTCAGAAAAACACCAGTGATCTTATTTAGTCCCTGCTAAAACCTTAATGAATAGCCCAGGGCTGGCAGGATCACCTCTCCCCTCTCTGTCCTTTACGCTTCATTGATGCTTCACTTCAAACAGGATTTGTTTTACTGAATTAATCCGATTGAACAACTTATTTAACGGCTGCATCAGTATCTAATGGAGACAGCTTTAGGCAGCCTGGGGTGTCCCTGGGGAGAGGGTTCTTAACCCAACCTGTTGTTCTAATAGCACCACCTCCAGAGTGGTTCTCTGCAAAGACAAAGCTAGTTGATATGAGGAGAAGAGCTTACTTCCAGACATGAGGGTCCCCAGATATTGGAATAACTCGCTTGTAAAGCATTTGACTGAAGTTCCTCCTGTGTGTCCCTATTGGATAAGTCTGTGTTATAATACTTCACATTATGGGAGTATGTGTGACTGTGAGTTAGACATTTATATATTTTTTACTTTATTATTCTTGACTGGGTCATCTGAAGTGGCCATGTTCTTATCTAAATGTTTAATATTAGTCTTTCAGTACCAATTATATGCACTTCCTTTTATAAAGAGGGCTCTTTAAAATCATTCAGATGGTTTAATATATATTTCTGTTTTTTTCTTCTCCTGGAGGTCTGACTAAATGAACAGATATTGCACTCGCTTGACACCTACATGATTTATTGAAGACTTCACAAAAATAATTACATTCTAATATCAAGGATGACTGCACAACAGTACTCTACAGACAGTGACTTTGGAAGACTTAGGCCCACTGAAAATTGACTCAGGTGGTTCACACCAAATAGAAATAAACTGCCACCCTATGTGGCACTACGTAATAACTCTCTATAGACAAGACCTGTCCTGTCTTCATAGTTTAAACTGTAATTTATCATGTGCTTAATATGTAAATATTTGACTGTAAAATTGTCCTAACTCTTTTATAAACCCTTTAGGAAAAATAAATGGAACAGCAGTTTAAATATTTAATCAAAGTGTTTCATGGTTTGACTTTTACGATCCTTAAAGGTCTTTGAAGGTCCTTAAATGTGTTTATAAGTGCAAAAATGCCATAGCCAATTGAGTCCATTTGGTCCTCACATTTATAGTCATGGTTATGTCCTCACTGTATGCCGTGTGAGAGTTTCTGGTATCGGGTTTCCTTCTCTTTGTTGAGACATTTACATTTAGTCATTTAGCAGACGCTCTTATCCAGAGAGACTTACAGTAAGTACAGGGACATTCTCCCCGAGGCAAGTAGGGTGAAGTGCCTTGCCCAAGGACACAACGTCATTTTGCAAGGCCGGGAATCGAACCAACAACCTTCTGATTACTAGCCCGACTCCCTAACCGCTGAGCCATCTGAGCCCTCATGCCTTGCTTCAGCCAGGACCTACTATGGACAACCGGGAGCACAGTGGAAACTGTAAAGTTATTAATACACACCAAGCATTGTTTATAAAACACTTTACCATAGGGGCACTGGGAGGGTTAGAAGAAGGAGAATAGAAGGGGGAGGAGTCTCGCCTGCTCTTAAAGGGGGAGGAGTCTCGTCTGCTCTTAAAGGGGTAGGAGTCTCACATGCTCTTAAAGGGGGAGGAGTCTCGTCTGCTCTTAAAGGGGGTGGAGTCTCGTCTGCTCTTAAAGGTGACACAGGTGATGAGTCAAAGTAGGTTCCAGCTTTCAGCAAGACAACCTTTACAACAGAAGCAAAACTTCTCGAGTCGAACACCATCCGTACTGATATTTTTCTGCCATACAGTGGATTAACTAAACATTCAGCCTTTTGATACTCTTTCATGGTTTGACGTGTGCTGTCTATTTAGTTTGATTTCTGCTGGAGGTTTTGTGGATTTAAATGAACAAAAACTTAAGCAACAGCCCGTCCAGGACAGAATGGTGTCAGAGTGAAATCGGTCCGAGACAGCCCTTATGCAATGCCTACTTTAGATTCCAATACTTAAAATAGATGGATGCTTTAACTAAACCTGGGCAAGCTTTTCACACTTTAAATGATATGGAAAAAAAATATCTTAAGGTCTAAAACTTTGAAAGAGTGTTGACTTAATAGGACAAAGTAGTTTACCCTTGGCTGCCTATATATTTACATTTAGTCATTTAGCAGACGCTCTTATCCAGAGCGATTTACAGTAAGTACAGGGACATTCCCCCCGAGGTAAGTAGGGTGAAGTGCCTTGCCCAAGGACACAACGTCACATGTCACAGCCGGGAATCGAACCGGTAACCTTCAGATTACTAGCCCGACTCCCTAACCGCTCAGCCACCTGACTCCCTATATCGCTGATGTCAGGCACAGTAATCACTTATGGCTGCACAAAGGCCACATCCTCAGTCCTGACTGACAGCCAGGCTTGTACATCCTGCTCTGCCCATAAAACTAGTGTTCAAACAACTCAAGCATTAAACTGTGCGTTTACACCCTTCCATTGCGAAACACACACCTATGCACATACCCATACTCTCTCACACACACACACACATTTACACACACTAAGTAAACATGTGGCGCTCTATAAAGCTGAACACTTCAGAAAGCTGGAGGCCTCTTGAATACACAGGATGAGGATGTTGGTAATGGAACGTATGATGTAACCTGACCTGACACTTGTGTGTATATATATATATGTAGACGCCAGGCTGCCTTATCACTGAAGTAACAACTACATACTGTATACTGTACAAAGCACTAAGCGTTTAACAGTCTTGAGAAAATCCAGTCAGGATGTTAAAAATGAATCTGTCAAAAAAAGAAATTTAACTCCACTTTGGAATATCTCGAATAGTTTTGGATTAGCCTTGTTGAAATTCTTGGCCTTATTGCTATTTTTCTGTGGGGTGTGAGAATGCTCGGGGTTCCTTATTTACATTTAGTCATTTAGCAGACGCTCTTATCCAGAGCGACTTACAGTAAGTACAGGGACATTCCCCCCGAAGCAAGTAGGGTGAAGTGCCTTGCCCAAGGACACAACGTCATTTGGCACACCTGGGAATCGAACTGGCAACCTTCAGATTATTAGCCTGACTCCCTCACCGCTCAGCCACCTGACTCCCTATACATCTTATACATCCCTTATACATCTATAATGGGACAAAAGGAGCAAAAAGTTCAATTAGGCCTCAATTCACGCTGCGATTAGTGTCCACTTTGTGCTCATTAATTCCAAGGGCAGAGGATGATTAGTGTGAAAATCCTTTCATTAAGCAGTGTTGTGTAAACATCATCTATGTGGTGTTTTTGTGTGTGCGTGTCTCCCAGGAAGCTCCACTGCACCAGGAACTACATCCACATGCATCTTTTCGTGTCGTTCATCCTGAAAGCCATCGCTGTTTTCATCAAGGACGTCGTCCTCTACGAAGTCGGAGAGGTCGACAACTGTTCCCCCGGATCCGTAAGTGTGTGCGTGTTTGTTGATTCGTGAGTTTATGTTTTGGGATTCTGAAGTGTGTGTGTGTGTGTGTGTGTGTGTGTGTGTGTGTGTGTGCGTGTGTGTGTGTGTGTGTGTGTGTGCCTGTCTTTGTGGACGTGGAGGGTGAAAGGGTTACCCAGTTGGAGGATGAGTTTGATGTAGAGTTTTGTCACAAGAGCCTAGCAGTGCACAACAAGGCCCCAGTCCTCCACTTAACATACACACAGGGTCGTCTGAGTAACTACCCCCATTAGAGTGCTTAATCAGATCCTTGGAAGTCCTCTGGCACCTCCTATCAGTGTTTCCCCAGCACTTATATATCAGACAGGATTCCAATTTTGTACGTTGTATTTTGGGGTAGTGATTTTAAGATCGGTTTGCAGTATTGGCTGGTCTTTGGTCACTGTCTAATTATTTGTACCAGGCTTTTCTGAAACACTCACAATTTGGTGAAGCTAACCTGAAGTAATTACTGTTAGACTAGTATGAAATGTTGGTTCTGCTAACTTCTAGGTCACTTTATTGTATGTTACATTTAAAGGCTAGGGTCACTACGGAACACAGCAGAACAAAATGTAGATAAACACACTTCCTCTCCGCTTACAGCTCTTTCAACATCCCTGCAGTGTTCAAACACTCCATCACTGACACATTAATACGTATGTAGTTCAGAAGGTTGAAGGTCAGATTTGGGGCTGTGAGGAGAATGTTGATGTGTTTGTGAGTGGACGTGCCAAAAGAGGAGTCCTGAGTTCTTCTGCACTTAGTATTTCGTACATTCTTTGCCTGGTGTGTGTCTCTGTGGTTGTGTCTGAATGGTGTGTGTGTCTGAATGGTGTGTGTGTGTCTGTATGGTGTGTGTGTGTCTGTATGGTGTGTGTGTGTCTGTATGGTGTGTGTGTGTCTGTATGGTGTGTGTGTGTGTCTGTATGGTGTGTGTGTGTCTGTATGGTGTGTGTGTGTCTGAATGGTGTGTGTGTCTGAATGGTGTGTGTGTGTCTGTATGGTGTGTGTGTGTGTCTGTATGGTGTGTGTGTGTCTGTATGGTGTGTGTGTGTCTGAATGGTGTGTGTGTGTCTGTATGGTGTGTGTGTGTCTGTATGGTGTGTGTGTGTCTGAATGGTGTGTGTGTCTGTATGGTGTGTGTGTGTCTGTATGGTGTGTGTGTTCCTGTGTGTGCTGAGAAGAGGCAGCTGTTAATGCAGCTTTCAGGAAAACATATGGCTCATGTACTGCTGAAGTGGGTTCCATGTGTTTGTGTCTATGTGAAAACCGCACCATTACTAACCCTGATTCTAAACCCCCTCCAAAAACCTTGAATCGATTTCTTTGACAGCAGCGATGGCTTCAAGGATTTTGTGTCAGGTAAAGCTCCTGCCAGCAATTTATGATGATTTTTACGGATTAGAACTGCGGGAATATCCAGTCTGACCACCCAGGCCTATTTTAGTCCCTCACATGGCTCAGCAGAAATCGATTTCTCTGCTAAAATCTCTAAAACCTCAACGTTTGTTGAGCATCATGCTGTATTGCACATGAATCTCACAGGGTGTATGTCTTAAAGGGTGGATTTGAAGAATACTTGATGTAATTTGTCAATCTTAACTGTAAATCCGTGTAGTCTAACGGCAGAGCTGAGACCTGAGGACGTGAAATGTGACTTAAGTGGATATTTAACTCTTTTGGAATAGTTTGACCTTACCAGTGGCAGGGTGAGGAGATGGTAAGGACATGGTACTCATTCAGAGAATGGTTTTTAAGAGGAGAACCTTCCTTACAGACTTTGCTGTGCTGTTAATATTGGATGTGAAATCTTTCAAGTCCATCAATGATTCAGCTCAAGCCGAGGGGAGACTGGGGTGGATGGCATTTCCACCATAATGTCACGTCTTGACAGTGGCACTGTTTTGTTTGGTAGTGGTTGTCTGCTCCCGTCTGAGTGACTGGAACTGAGAGTCTTTGAAAATGTTATTTGGTTGTAGTCCTTCCTTACATCACCATCTCTTCCTCTTCTCTCCTCTTCTCCTCTGCTGTTTCTCCTGTCATCACCTTGTACTCCTGTTACTCCCTCTCTCTCCACCTCTCCCTCCACCTCTCCCTCCACCTCTCCTCCACCTCTCTCTCCACCTCTCCCTCCACCTCTCCCTCTCTTTACAAAGGGTTTGTTCCCACTCATTCTCTGTCCCTTTCATGCTCAGCATTCCCTTCATCCTTTTCTGCCGTGTCTGCCTTTCTTCCCGCCTTTCTTTCTTGCTCTTTCACTCACTCACACTCTCTCTCTCTCTCTGTTCATCCTCATCATCTTCATGGCTCGCTCGTCCCTGGTTCGCGGAGCAGAGCAGCTGAGCAGCATATTCCCAGCCTGCTGCTGCCTGAGAGTCCATCATCACAGCCTGGGAGGTATTGGAGGCAAACGGAGGCCGTGCATCGTGCTATTTATACTCTGTGACACTGTCCCACGACAGCCCAGGAGCGTGTCCCTAAGCGTTCCAGGCTCTGGGAATACGAGTGCAACCATCAATGCCTGTTTTTATCTTTCTAGGAAAGAACTATATGAGAAATAAACAGACCGCTATCCATTATCCCATGTCCGTGGCAGCATTAACTGAGTGCAGCCGCACACTGGGTTAGAAGGCTTCATCAGCCTCTCCACTGTTTTCCTCTGCAAGTTTATTTGGCTGAAATGCATAAACAGGGAGTGAATGAAATGGATAAAAAGAAGTACTGGAGTGTTCTCAACCAAGCCACCCAGAACTGACATGATCATGTTATCCTGCATGGCTGTCTCCACCCCCACCCCACCCCCCCTGTCCTTCACCCTCCACATGAGGGAGACACTGACAGAGCCCTCTCTGTGCTGTTTGCTCCACATCACAGACACTTGTCACACGCAGATTCACTGGAGCGTTTAATGTTTGTGATATGGTCTTGCAATACCAGCCTTTGTTGTCATGTCTATTGGAGGGTCTGTTTACGCATGGCCTTGAACATCTATCCATGACATTCGACATCAAAAGAATTCATTTGCCTCAAATAAGAAATCCTCATCATCTAGGAAAACTAAATATGTTTGAAAATGATGTTGGCAATTATGAAGCTATTACTTGTAGACAGTTCACATAATTGCTTTTTGACCATGTAAAATTGAGTGCTCTCTTATCAGCTAATAATATTGTAATTAATGCTGACTCACATTGGGATAAGACAAGGCAGAGACATTATTAAAACCTCTACACAAAACCCAGCTGAGCCTTGTCACCAAACCAAAGACATGCCCTTGCTCATTTTTCCTGGGTGATGAGTAACGTGTGTTTATTTCACTCTGTATTTGTCTGGAGTATAACAAATAATTGCGACCGTCTTTAAACCGTTCTTTGTGCAATTAACAACTTCATCCTTCCTGTCCTAAGCCTCAAATGGGAGAGACTTTGACAGCGATATTCAATGTTTGAACATAATACATTTACATTTAGTCATTTAGCAGACGCTCTTATCCAGAGCGACTTACAGTAAGTACAGGGACATTCCCCCCGAGGCAAGTAGGGTGAAGTGCCTTGCCCAAGGACACAACGTCATTTGACACGGCCGGGAATCGAACTGGCGACCTTCTGATTACTAGCCCGATTCCCTCACCGCTCAGCCACCTGACTCCCCATAATACAACAGGGGCTACTCAGAATTCAGAATCCGTTGTGTGACATATCCATTTTCCTGTACACCCAGAGGACATTTTGTTTTTGTGTCCTATTTTGTCAGATGGGCTGCAAGGCAGTGATAGTCTTCTTCCAGTACTGCATCATGGCCAGCTTTTTCTGGCTCCTGGTTGAGGGCCTTTATCTCCACGCCCTGTTGGCTGTGTCTTTCTTCTCGGAGAGGAAGTACTTCTGGTGCTACATTCTGATTGGCTGGGGTGAGTACTGACAGAAACGTGATTGGTCCGTGGTGGGTATTCTGTGTTTGTATTAACCCCCTATATCTTTTTTCCCCCCTTGTCTGCAGGAGGACCAATGCTTTTTATCACTGCTTGGAGCTTTGCGAAAGGCTTACTATAATGATGTTGGGTAAGGAAAAACCTTTCTATGAGTACAGCAGACTTTGCAAGTCTAATGCATTCTAATCGTGATTGATTCTCCTTGGCAGGTGCTGGGATATCATTGAGAATACCGATATGTTCTGGTGGATCATTAAAACGCCCATACTGGCATCAATTCTGGTAAGTTTCTGGCCCTAGAATCAAAGTGTGATTCGAATTTCATGACTTCAGTATCTTGATAGGCAGTGATAGATTCACACAGTATGATTTGAAATTGAGATTTCCCAAAAGGAAAGCAGAGCTCACTACAATCTATCTGTCAATATGATTTTTTTTCCTCAAGGTGGCTGTCAGGTCAGACAGCCGATCACAGCCCAGTGTCAGTTATCTTCACTTGGAGGGTGATTGAACTCTGTGTTACCCTGGAACCTGCTGTAGGTTACAGCGACCTCCATCCTAGTGCACACAGACACGAGAGCTCTTCCTAATGTTAGTGTTTGATTAGAGTAAGAATGGATGATACCTATGTATGATAATCTACGGTCAGATAACTTGTCTGGTTCATCACTGGCTGACTATTTGTTCTTTTCATCGAGTTTTGATAGGATAGTTGAAGCTTTTAATGTAAACACCTCTGTTTAAACATTGAAATCAGTTTGATCATAACACAGAGATTACATTTTTTCTTAATAATACAACTTTGTGCACCTTGGTGTATGTTTGTGGATTAAAACCCCAGGAGATCGTGGGAGGATGTGGTTTTTCTGTGTAGCACCTTAGAAACGTCTTTGTTGTCGTACAGACAGTCGCCTCTCTCTCTCCCTCCCACATGTGAGCAAGATTAATTTTGCTCTCTGTGGCGCAGATCAGGCACAAAATATCAATAAAGTCGAAGGTGTGAAGAACACTTTCACTCAAGATCACACATCAGCAGCCTTTTATATCCAGACACAGCGACTGAGAAAGTCACCGAGCGATACGCGTTGGCAGATGTGACAGAGAGACAGAGGACAAGGAAGGATAAGAGGTGTTATAGTATGAAACAATAATGAAAACAAGAGACCTCAGGCGTAGAAGATGAAGGTTTCCCAGGCCTGCACCTACTGTGAATGAACTGTCTTCTTAAGCTTGGCACTTTCATTTGTAATGAAGGTTGGTAGCATTTCTCTTAAGTCGTTGTTGAGCAACGACGTATCAGAGAAAAAGTGTAGTCCAGCACTCCATTATTGATGTGTGCTGGTGTTTCCTTGGCACCGACAGGGCTGCAAAATGTCGAAAAAGCACTGCGGTTTTCTTTCAGTGTTGTTACATCCCTGCTTGCTGGCTGCTGCCTTTGGGGGTAACTACAGAGTTTAGAGAACTGGAATTACTAAATCCCAGGTTCTCTGTTGGGCCTGGCCAAGGGGGTGTTGAAGAGCTTTGAAGCAGCTAAACAGCTGTGCGGCAGTAGAATTAACAAGTATAAACTAAATGTATGAACTCATTGCTATGGCAGGTACTTCTACTTTTTCAGGCTAGTTCAGTGTCAAATTAAACAATTTGTCAATTCATATAACTTAAATAATGAAAATATTAGTTAATCTTCCTTGAAACATGTTATCTATCCCGAATATTTGCAGATAAACAAAAACTATGCGAGAAACGTTTTAGTATGGCTTCAAAACTTACTATAATGAGAAGGCTAACAAGTAACACTAGCATGGTAGTAGCATTCTTACGAGTATCATGCTAGGTAACTTAGCCCGGAAGCTAACTAAAGCTATCTAGGTTACCGTTTCGGAAAAAATAACTAGTGGGGACCGTTGGAAATATTTAGAACTCACTCAGCTAAAGGTTAACACTGGCTCTTCTGCCCACAGATGAACTTCATCCTCTTCATCTGCATCATCCGGATACTTCGCCAGAAGATTAACTGCCCAGACATCGGAAGGAACGAGTCTAACCAGTACTCGTGAGTACACGCGTGGCATCAGAAACTGAGCCGGGAGATTGTTCTTGCCTTGGTGCCTTTCATTTCTGTTCGTTTTTCTGTTTTTGCTAATGGAGTTTTTGTGCTCTCAGCATTCTCTTGAAGCTAAATGATTCTGTCAGTCCAATCACTCTCTCCCTCTCTAGCATAGCAGACTGAGTCTGAGCAACATACCTAGACCTCTGGGGGCACCATTTAAGCCAAATCTAACATTATTTGGAATTTTCTCTACCCTGTTAGATGTGCCAACCTCCAACCACACTCAAGGGTGGATTTTTATGCTCAGAGCAAATACGGCTGTAGTGACAGAACCTTTCAGGCTGCGGATAGGCAACTCGCCACGCTAAATCCCATCGCAGAGAAACCTCAGGCGGTGACTGACTTTATATTAGGCTTTAATTGTGTGCTCTGCGTCTGTAAGTGCCTCCATATAATGGAGGTGATAGTAACACAGCCATACTGGTTCAGCATCAGGTTTCTGGTTTGTTAGCCGTCATATGCTTTTGATGGTTTGACCTGGATCCTGGAGTTTTAACTCCAGGAAGAAGTGAGACTAAGGAAAAACCTTCCTTTGCTGTGGTCTTGGAAGGTTGGGTGGAATGTTAAGTGCAGAGAAAGAGCCTTGTATATAATGATTTACTGTTCTTTTTATGTCATTCCCTTGCACAGGCGGTTGGCTAAATCGACTCTTCTGTTGATTCCCCTATTTGGAATCAATTTCATCGTGTTTGCCTTCATCCCAGAGCAGGTGAAGACTGAGCTGCGCCTGGTGTTTGACCTGATACTAGGATCCTTCCAGGTACTGTGTGTGAGAGATGAGTTTCTTCAGTGTCAAAGTATTCAACACAACGTTTTGAAGTTGAATGAACCGTTTCCTCCACTACTTTATTATTAGTATTTTTTTCCAAGTTTACCTAGTGTTCTTTTTCTCCATCAAATGTAGTAATTTATCCTGGTGAAAGTGGATTAACTGAAACAAATTACTTTGTTCATGTGTTGATCAATTTGTTTAAACAAGTTTTAAGAGGGTTAGTTCCTGGTTGATATCTCCAGTTTTCTGCACACTTTCAGCAGCAGTGTTGTTGGAGTGTTTCTATATTGCAGTACTCTAATGGCCGTGGCAGGACTCCCGGCACATTTTCCTGGCTAATATAGCCCCTGTGTTACTGTTTTAGACCCTGATGTTATTTCGGTCCATCACATAATGAGAAATGATTGGGGAATCAGCCAGACTGGCCCACTGGCTTAGCTGCCAACAACACAGAGCCTAGGAAGCCAGTCACCTCCAGCCCATTATTCCTATCATCCTTCCTCCCAAAATGACTAATTAGTCAAGTCTTGCTTCATTTTCTTCTTGCAGCGGTATAACGGCAAAAACCCTAATGCCGATCTCTCTCTCTGTGTGTCTCCAGGGCTGCGTGGTGGCCGTCTTGTACTGCTTCCTTAACGGAGAGGTAGGCCCCGTCAGCGCTACATCAGCACTGCCCCCAACACCGTGTCTGGAAACACATGGTCGCGCTCTTTACCTCCCTCATCAGGGAGGGGCTGGCCTCCATCACTCTGGGTGACAGGGCCCTGCGGTTTGTCTCTGACCACCCCCTGGCAGAGTCCCAGACACACACACACACACACACACACACACACACACACACACACACTGCTAATATTGCACGAGGGGAGGAGGTCTTAATGGAATGAGTCATCGACTTGAATGCCCGTCCTCCTCACCCCCTTCATCAATGGTCGTCCTCCACTCCATACTTCCCCCTCACACCCTGCAGGATGAGAAGCCTGTAAAAAAGCACTTCCTCCTTGTCCATCTTTTACTCCGATACTCCTACTGAGTCTGCCTGTGGGGATGTGAGTTATGTGCCTAGCACTGGCCCAGATTAAATCACAGCGATGCCATGCTTAGTTGTTGTGTGTGCTTGGCTGAATATTAATGTGCAGTCGTAAGTCTAGATTCCTTTATATGGCCAGTGATTTGTTGTAGGCTTGTTTCAAAGGTACAAGGTCACCCGTTTGACCTGAAAATATTCAAAAAATCTATGTAACCATAGCTCAAGTTAATATGCGTATGCAGTATGGTATTGACAGGGTCAATGATGTACAGATATCTGTTCATGTTTGGGTGATGTGTAGGTTGCACTGAAATCATGGCTCCTTCATCATGACTCAATTCTTAGGACATTTAAGGTCAAAGACGTGTTTTAAGCCTTGAAAAGACTGCACTTGTACAGTATGTCCTTGAAAATATTTCTACGTCTACAGATGAATAAACCATGAAAACCGTGTGTAGAGTTGCAGCGGAAGTTTATGTCAGATTGAGAGTTCTTTCCTGTTTGGTTTACATAACTTGAGGCTACTGCATAAACTTCAAACCAAGCTTGATCTGATCCTAGCATCTCCATGCTGCCTGACCTTTATTAGATACCTACACTATACACAAGTGCTTGAATGTCTTTGCAAATAGAATTTGAAACATGTCTGGCTGCCTCAACAAACAACATCCTTGATGATGATGATGATGATGCAGAGAGTCTTTTTTTCCGTGTTCCAGGTTCAGGCTGAAATCAAGAGGAAGTGGAGAAGGTGGCACCTGCAGAGGTACATGAGCTCCTCGGACACCAAGTACCAGCATCCTTCCATGGGCAGCAACGGCACCAATTTCAGCACCCAGATCTCCATGCTGACACGCTCCAGCCCCAAAACACAGCACGCCTCCTCGTACTGCCAGGACGATTCCTCCATCATCTGAACGCACACGCAGGACACACGCGCACACAGAAATGCTGACAAGCACACGCGCAGATATACCGTCTCTCTCTCCATCTCACGTTCACTCTCTCTCTTTGTCTCCTCACACACGCACACACACAGACACACACGAATGACATATAAAGAATGTGAAAGCACTAGTTCCCTGTTAAAGAGAGCTAAGAGATACTATTCCAGACTAAACCAATGAGTATATCTTCTCTCTGTGTAAAAGTCTTGCTAGTTGGTTACTTGACTGTGCAGGCGGGGTAACATCTTAGAAATCCTTCTTGTCGGAGTACCTAGAATGTGGTATTTCATACCAAGAAAACACGGGACTAGAACGCTCTCACTTCTGGCTCCCTGAGCCCGTGGCTGGAGGAGATTAGAAGCACTGCTGAAATTCACAAACGAGCGGAGGACAAAACCAGCGCAATCCAGGACAAGGACAAGACTTTATATCTGTTTTATGTCTGGAAGGATATTAATCTGTGAAATATGTAAATGATCTGCTCTTATTAGCTATCCCCATGATGAAGTGTGTCTGTATGTTATCTATTATGGTCCCTCCCTTTTTGCTTTCCCTCAACGGATCATTCCTAGGTCAACTCTCTGGCTGTGTTATATTCCCTACTTGTGTGACAGTGCGTTTCTTAGCTCTCAACACCCCAGTTATGATGGCCCCAAATCTGTCATAAGATGTCTTAAGGGAGACAGTGATGTGTGACAGCACAAAGTGGGATCAAATATTGTTCAAGTTGTGGCACATAGCTGTGAAATCTGATTTGTCTCAAGGACGTTTTTGAAACCATGTGGTTGGAGTCAATAACAGATTGATTTAAGAACTAGTAAATAGGATTTTATTGAACCCCAGAACAGTCTCTTTAGCTCACACAAAACTAAGACACAAAACGCTGAAAATCTTCCAACTACTTTCCAGAAACCAATAATCTTTTTTTATTCCCTCAGTCAAGTTTGGGTACAGCACTGCAGACAAAAATATTTTTAATTAACTGTTAAGTGTCATTTTCATTGTGAGTCATAGATTGGAACAAGATTATGTTAAAGATATGCCTTGCCATAAGTAATTGAATAAGAACAAAACGATAATTGATTGTAAAACATCCGAGGTTCTTAAAAAAAAAAAAACTTGAGACAGAACATGTCTGTCTGGGACCAGCAGTATTTCTATCAATGTTTATAGAGACGAGTCTTTACACCAGCCAGCGTGACTGAGTCAAAATGATTGGTTTGAAGTTCAAATGCCCTTTTCTGCACTATAATTCTTGTACAAGACCATTGCCTTTGCCTTTCACTTCTCTCCCCGTCTCTTCTACTGTGTGATTGTGCATTTGTGTCACTTTGCATCATGTCTGGCTCTCTGGACCCTACGTGACTGTCTTGCTAATGAGTGCCTGCTATCTGTGGGTGTCACAAGCGCTACTGTAAGAATGCCTTACATTGATTGGATATTGTACAGGAAGTGTACAGTACAGAACACTGTTCAAAAACAGTGTTTGTGGTTTCACAAGGTGCATCAATCTGGGTCATTTTAGCTAGAAGCAAAAGGATTCGCTTTTGCTATCCCTGGATTTCACTAGTCTTCAATAACACTCAACAATCACAGCATTGACAGGATTTCCTGATACCCTTGTAGATGCTAGATGCTATTATGATTCTGGACATTTCCCCTAACCTACAGCAGCAGATTTTCCCATCGCATAGGACAACTCTACATGCTGTACGGGTTTCCATCGACATGCGTTGCTGCACGTTGTCATCTGACGTGGACACGACTGACACGTCCTTGCTAAGCAGAATGCCTACATGGGCCATCACTTCCTTAACGAGGAGTCAGACTTGCTCTGTTAGGAGAGGAAGTGCTTGTGTCTTTGCTAAAGCGCTGTGGCAGTATGTCTATTTCTGCTGAGGATAAGGGTTGGCTTTTTAACCTGCAGAGTCAGGAGAGACGATGGGAGTTATGTAAAGGGCGGAGAAGTGACAAAGTGTTTAGCTGTCCTGTCATGGTGATGTTCTTGTTGTGCTTTGCAGCTCACATGGTTAGACTTGTAGCTATAACTCCCCTTTTGTTCCTCAAAGGAGGTCAAGTCCTACCCTGTGTGTAAGCCTCAGGGGTTGGATGTGTTAGACCAGGGGTGGGCAATCCTGGTCCTCAGGTGCCACTATCCTGCATGTTTTAGATGTTTGGGTTGTTATCAAGCTCTGTGGAAGCCGGGTAATGACCATTCATTTGAACCAGGTGTGTTGGAGCAGGGAAACATCTAAAACATGCAGGACAGTGGCCCCTGAAGACCAGGATTGCCCACCCCTGTGCTAGACCCACCAGGATACTCAGAACAGGTGTCTTTCTGCCTATTCTGAAACTCTGAGATATTTTCAGATGTGGATGTTGTACAACGTCCATTTCCTTTTTGGGATATTGATGATGATAAAATTCACAGTTTGGTGGCTGGTTTCTCTTTTATGTCGTGTGTCAGCCAAAGTACCTCTGGTGTCATGATGAAGAATGTACCTTGTTTTTCAATGTTCAAACAAAAATGATGTTTTATCTCTGTTTATTAAACAATTTATGGATTGTAGTGATGTCCTCTGGTATGGTTATTGTGTAATATGTCAAATGAGACTGTACGTAATTCAATACTATATTTAGTTATCAATAATTGTAAATGTGTAGTGAGATGTACAGTGTACAATATTAAGTAGATACATTCTCACGTGATATGTTGATTTGTTACAATTTGTTGTGTAGGAACTGGATGTTGTAATTTAATATATTTATACGTATATGTCTATTTATATACAGGACTCTGGGTAATGTATACTGAGTTCAAAGCATGCAGCAACAGTAAAATTATGTGTTATGTACTGTACATGTCATGAAGATGTTTCTCACTGAAAATAGAAGTGTACCAGAAGTGGTTATTGTAACTTAATGTAATGCTCATGCCCACATACAAAACAAGCCAATATATTTTTATATCATGTATTTTCTCCTTTCATTTGAATGTACAAAATATGTAAATATTTTTGTTATATTGTTATAATTCACAATTCAAACCAATAGAAATAAACATTTTAAGAACCACATTGAATTAGTTGGATAATGGAATTTGGTGACGTTAAAAAAAAGATCTGTATAAAAGAAATTGATCGCGGTGGTAAGAGGGTAAACTCTGTCCTAATTTCTGTTAAATAAACAGCTCAAGGCATGCTTATTAAGATACAAGAGTGGACTTTATCACGGTATGAAACTGCACTTTAATAAGCTGTCCACGGACCTCCAAAATGTGCTTACATTGAAATGTAATTATAACAAGAGATCTTTTCCCCCAAGTGGAATCCAGTTGTTGCAACAGTAACAGTAACTGAAGCTGTAATTAATTAAACCCAGCTGGCAGAGGGCTTTTAATTGATTCTTCATATCGCATGCCCAGTAGAGACACTGAATCATCCATGTATGTTATTAGTATGTTCCCTTGCTGATTCATACAGTAGCTGTCTAATTAGATTCGACGTATTCCCAAAGCCTCTGTTCATTTCTCCCTTTGTATTTTGGCTGAAATGTTGTTTTTTGATGAAGGCGGCATGTGGTAGCCCGCGTTTTCAGTCGAGTTGGCAGTTATGACAGCATAAACAACAGGATAGCCTACTTTTAAAACAATTACCCTGCCGTTCAACCATCATAGCCTATACTTGTTTTTTCTAATCTCCAACTGTTGACATGGAATAGTAGGTTTCACTGCAGTAGTTCAGCCTGCTCGAGAAAATCCGAGGAATAGCCCATAGCCTACTATATTTTAACTCTGGTTAAAATATAGTAGGCCTAGGTAACTTGAAAAAACTGTGTAACTTTAATCACAGTTTTTTCATGTTCTCGACAGTGTTTCATTCTCTCAATGATTCCGACTGCTTCAATCTCTCTCTCTACTCAAGGGTTGACGTGTTTCAAGGTGTAATCTGGATAAATCCGAATTGTTTTTATGAAATTTACCCTCAACATGTGAATCGCTGTCATTTCACAGACTCGCCTGATTATCTGACAACACTGTCGCCCAAAGTCAGCTGATCGCGAGGCCTGGCTGAGCTCAACACCTTGAATAACAAGAAAACCGCTCGAGGCTGAGACTCCCTGCACGGTAAACCAATTAAACAGACTCTGCCATAGCAAGCTTCACTGATCCCATGCCTTTGGGTTCGATATTTTATGAGCTCCCATAGGGAACTATATAATGCGATCTAACATTCAAAGTAGTCTTGATGTTTCAGTATCAACACAAGCTATGTTTCGAAAGGCAAACGGATCGATAAATGTTTGTAAATTTTACTAATTGATTGTTGTTGTAGAGTGGGATACTTACATCTGACCACTAGGGGCAGTAGCCATTGCTGGGTACAGTAACCTGCTCTCTATCCTGAGGTAGCCAGTTGATGTTTGGTCGCTACGCAGGAGAGACATAGCCTGGCTCTGCCCTCCTACGTACTTCCGCTCAATTTGGATTTTGCTTCTGTACAAATGAAATGTACGAGAGTCTGGTTAGGACCAGGCTAGGAGAGACACGGTTTTGGGGTTCTCAATAAATGAGTCATGAGCAAAGTCTGTGGCAGTCCCACTGGACGTCCACTGAGCCAAGCCATCAATAGAAGGTAAACAAAATAGTACCCTGATAAAAATGTCTCACCAATACCACATTTCTTACCCACAACGTTGATGTTTGTAAGGGCCTGGAAGGGCCTACTTAAGTTTAGGCATTTGTAATTCTGTGTTAAAAATGTTTTGGGAGAAATGTCAGCTAATTGGCTGTTTCCCAGTGAGACTAAAATGCATGGCAGATGTTTCGCCTGAGAGCATATTTCAACATTTATATAATTGGTTAAACATTCATGTGCCAGGTATTCACTGAATCTTCACAACATATATTGAGTAAATTGTCCCCTGTCTCAGACATACTGCATGTTTAGGTTATATACTTGTGTTATATGGTGCCTAGTGTGTATCAATGCCTGTGGTAGAACAGCTCTGGGCAAGGCTTTATAGTTTCCACCCATGATACCATACCAGCATCTGGGATACATGTCAAAGTGGATTAGCTGTTTGTGGGGATATCAGAGGATTGCTTATCTGTGCCTGCTGTCTTCAAACGATAGTCTTTGTTTTTCAAATTCTCTATTTCTAAGCAGGTACTCTAAGAAGGTACTATATTTTACTCTATTTAAGCAGGTACATATTTCAGAATGCTACTAGTACTAGTATGCTATGTAAAAAAAATACATTGTAATATAGGAATTAACAACAAATGAATTATTTGCCTTTTCATTCCTGATGAATAGAGACCCCCAAACGAATCTTGGATTTAGCCAGAGGTTTTGGAAATTGCTTTGGCTTTTCTTTGCTTTTGATCCAGCCCCACTCCCACCCTCCTCTTTATAGATAGCTTTCCCAAACAGGCACAGTTGCCTAAAAACTGGTAGCAGAATGCTATTTCAGTCAATCTGCATATGATCAGAATTTCAGAGCAGGAAGAGGTTTGAAATGAAAGGAAAACATTTAATTCATTCATGACATACTTGTCTTCAAAGGAAGCTGACACCTCTTGCAGGAAATTGAATAAAGTTATGGCCAACCAATGCCCTGACATAAAATTGGCAATAGAAAATATCAAACCTTCACAACTGGGACATGTAGTTCTTTCTACAAGATGACTAAAAGCAAGTAGTCACATCAAGAAGTGAAGGAAGTTCTTCTTGTACTGAAGGAAACACTGTTTCACAACATTTGTATCATGAAGGATGTCGCAGTTCTTTCTCGAAATCCAAATGCATTGAGACAGCACAACACAGGGAAGTCAGATGGCTGAGCGGTGAGGGAGTCGGGCTAGTAATCTGAAGGTTGCCAGTTCGATTCCCAGCCGTGCCAAATGACGTTGTGTCCTTGGGCAAGGCACTTCACCCTACTTGCTTCGGGGGGAATGTCCCTGTACTTACTGTAAGTCACTCTGGATAAGAGCGTCTGCTAAATGACTAAATGTAAATGTAATGTAACATTGATTAGGAATGACAGAAGAGGAAAGGTACTGTTTGAGATGTCTAAGTGATGGTCAGTTACTGCTACTGTTTTGACCATATGAAGACATCTTTCAAAATGAGCATCAACAGACCTCGCAGAGAAGCTTGTGCATGTACTGTATGTCTAAAGAATGTGGAGCCCCTTGATAACAGTCCCACTCATCTCCCGGGTGAAGCAACAAAAAGATGAGAGCGTACAACTCATCCCACATCCCCAAAGTCAACCATCTCGTTATCTACAATCCACTAAAACTCTGCAGTAAAGTTTTTGAATAATTAAAATAGTTCTGTAAGAAGTTCCCTCAACAGCATTAATTTCAGTTGGATTTCAAACAGTTTCTACATCAGGGAATGGTCTTTGGAACCATTAAATCTTGTTCTCTCCTGGCCTTAAACATCTGAGGACCAACCAAAACCTACTCCCAATACAAGAAATTAATCTTAGTAGTCTCCTAATGTAATGTCAAGGGCTGACTTCAGAAGCAAGCGAGGGAAATGTTCTGTTGAAAGGTTTGTGTTTGGTTTCTCGACAGTTGCTATATTGGTAAAGTATGGAGGGACGGGACATCAAAGATGCTCAGCTTATTATTGTTGACCGTCCTGAAAGGCATGAGTAAAGCCCCTCAGGTAGAACAGCATCCCCATACTCATTGGACCCTGCCAGCATGGCCTTTATTAAATCTAACCTCCAATCTACATTTTAATAGTTCCCTTTATAAATCGGATATATATTTATTTTTTATATAGGCTATATAGTAGGGCATGCCCTTGATATATCTCAAAATTGTAATTTTGAGATGTATCAGCCTAAGGACTGGGGTTTGATTTATAAGTTTGGGTAAAAACATCCCCATAACTTGAGAAAACGAATCAATCAGGAATAAACAAACACCATGGCAATGTTCAAAAGCTGGACTTTTCCTATTCTCACCAGCACATAAGACATCGACATCAACTTTACATATAGGCCTACTGTAGCTCTTGACTGAGTGCACAGACCAGTTTTAAATAAAGTCCTGTCCTTCTGAATGACAGTGTCAGATAACTCAGCTTGGTTACAACTCTGCCAGTCAGCCTCTCCAATAACATTTTCGTGATGTTGCTCGGGGGAAGGAAGTTAATACCGTCTAATACTGTCTAGACTGATACGCTTCATCAGAGAACCCGGAGCATTCGAAGCAGTAGGGAAGGATGATAAATGAGCCCCCTAGAAACTGTCATCAAAGTGCAAACTGCCACTAGTTGCTTAGCAGGTGTCGCAGGTTACACAGCGATAAACACGGGAGAGGATATTAAATGGATAAGATGAGTCCGACAACACTGCAGTGCTCCACTTTGATTCAATCGGCCTTCAATCAGGATTCGCCTTTGATTAGCTACATCAAGACCCGGATCGTGTCCCACTAAACGCTTCTGAAGTCTTCAACTCCCGCAGCGAGCACCTGGGTGGAGGTCTTCAGCTTTTTGACCAGTCAGGCTTGTTCTGGTTCTGCCAGACAGTATAGTTGTAAAAAACATTGGCGATGTGTGGTAGAGTCAAGCCTATACTCGCACCACCAGTTATGACAAAAATGTGCCTAAAACAACAGAGCTGTTCAATTACACCTTGCTCTTTATCTCTGTGACTAATTGACTCAGCAAGGATTCATTTTGGCGATGAATGTCGAACTGAAATGGCCACTTCATTCAGCGAAAGTAATCATAATAATGATTAATTGCAAATGAACGATAGAACAACTCATTTCACAAAGAGCAGCTTGACTTGACATGTTATCTTTGTCTATTCGTGCTCATGATATGTACTGAACTGTACTCCTGTCCTAAATAGCTGCTGTTGGCTGGAGAATAATCCGCTCTAATGGTGTCCCTTGACAGACAAATATAAAGAGAGGCTTCAACACAATGGCTCTGAGCTTCACAACTGAATAATTCAACATCCGAGTATTTCATATCTGAGTATAGATTGTTATAAATAGAATGGCCTGGATACCTACTCTGTTACAACATAGGAATCGCCGGAGGTGGGGGGGATAAATGTTGATATCCAGGCAAAATTGGCCCAAAGTTGGCCCAAAGTGCTGAATTAGATCTCAGAGGAGAGTTTGGTTCACTATAATATATACTTTAAACACAGGAACATCAAAATGAATGCCTCTTTCCTCCAGTGTTCGGAAGTGAAATTAAATGCAATCACGTCAGATAGCCAGCTATTTTGTATGTTTGGGATAATATAGGACAGAACCATTGTTCCGATAGGCACTTCCAGACTTCAGGCTTTTGATAGAAGTGACTCTGACACTCTAGCTGGATGGTGATGGAGATATGAATGGATGTGTGGACAGTAGACGGAGAGTGGTGGGTGGGCAAGTTAAAAAAATCACAACACAGCACAACACAGACAACAACATGGAAAGAAGATGGAAGTTTGGGTGGTGGTGGTGGTGGGGGGGGGGGGGATGTTGTGCTGTCTTGCCACAATTCATCCTGCTCCTAATTAGAAAGGAAGTTATTGATCCCTCTACTGAGGCAAGGATCCACAACAGATTATTTCAGGTCTCGGTTGGTTTCTCCATCCTGGCTACTCTCCCATTGATGTTTTTTTATTTTTTTTTAATTTTTTTTTATACTAACACCAACAGTGATAAAAAAAAGTGGCATGGGAACCAAGGGATATTGTCCCCGGAGCTTGAAAATAAATTACATTTGTGCAAGAAAGTCACAGGTCACTATAAAAGAAACTACAAGTACGTACAAAAGTTTTGAAGAAAATGAATCTGAAATCTACCGGAAAGAACAGCCAGAGGTCATTATAGAGAAAGTTAAGGATTCGGCTTTTTGTAAATAGTTTGCCATGGCTCCAGTGCTCTAGTATTACCCAGTACTAAGGCTCTCTCGATGCACCATATAAAATATTCATGATATCATGCAATGTTTTATGTGACTTATCTGCACAGGTTCCATTTTTTGCCTGTTCTCCTTCTGATCATACTATTCATACAGTTGGGATTATTTTCACCCAATTTAAAATTTCAAAGAAACTTGTTTTATGAAAGTGGGACGCTTTTTTAAGACTGGTCCTGTAACCTACCCGGTTTGGCCAAGAGGTCCTCAAAGAACAAAACTAAAGTCACGTCTAACTGTAGATCTGACAGCTGCTCTCAGCTATACTCTGTGTTTCTCTCTGAAACACCTCAGGGGTGCCGTAGAGCTGGGACAAAGGTTTCACAGGTGTTGAATTAATATGTATGATAGAGGAACAGTTTTAAATGGTTTGCTATCCCTGCAAGCTATATCGGCTAATCACGTAAAAGGGATCTAACCTGGTTTCTAAATCAGTTCTGAAATATTATAGGGTTATTATAGCCAGGGGAAAGTCTATTCATAGTTATTTTCTTTAGAAATAGCAACTACCTAGACCACCACCAAGCAAAAAAAAACAAACAAGCTCATTTGACATTTAACTAACTGATTAGTTTAAAAACGATCCCAATCAAGAGTTATTTTCTACAATATGATTATATCATCTTGACAGGATTGTTTGACAGTCAAGTGCCATGTCAAGTATATTGTCAACCTAAACTCATTACACTGAGGATCGCTGGAACGAAATGATTTTGTGACAGAGTAGAGCATATTAAGAAGTTCATCGGATTAAATCTCAAAATTGCTTTCTCAGTTAGACCTGAGAGTGGCTGTGGTGGAGCTGACAGTGTGAGTGAAGGTTCACTGACCCATGGAGATCTTTGGTCGGGAGTAAATTGGATAAATTCAGGATAAATTCCTGAAATTTAGAGAGGGATGAAGATAGTGCTGTCATTTACCACCCGTACTTCACAGAAGCCCCTCAGGAATAATTGTGAATGAGCTATGAAAGTCGAGCAAACAGCCCGGAGGACCTGCAAATTGATTCTGGAAATATCGCCAGCACCATAACCCGGACTGTCCATTTCTCACTGCCAGACCTGAGAGGGTGCAAAGGTCTTCGTAATCATTAAGTATAATTTCATCCTGTCAAGCTCACAGCCTGACCCTTTAAAGAAGAGACTTGGGGAAAGCTTACTGGATCAAACAGCATTTTGAGAGAGAACCTCATATGATTCTACTTGCCTCCTTCCTCCTGCTTGCTGCAAGTCAGATGAGCGATGAGGATGTCTTATCGTTGGTACTGACATGAAACACATATGCTGTAAAAGACTTAACTAGAGGCTCAGTTTCAGGAATTTTATCTATCTTGTTGAGGCATATTTTGCTTATGAGACCTTGTCTTCTATTCAGGCTTGGTGAAGTCTTAGCAGATTGTAGCCTTGGGTGTGTTTTAGTCTTCTCATATGTCTTCTTCTCTGTCTTCCATAGCTGCACAGTGGAGGGCTGTTAAAAGAGAGCCTTTTCCTGATAGCTGATAGTGTACTTACCACAAAAAACCCTCAAAAGACCACAGCACAAAAGGGGAGAGTTTGTGCTTACTGCTATCTCTTTGACTGGAACACATACACCTAGTTTCAACTGATGAAATGATCAAGCTCATCTAGGTACAACCTCCTCAGAGGAAACTGAAGTGGTCACCTGGGTTAGTCCAAAACACAAGCTTACCACACTTTCTTTTTTCCAATACGTGGCCCCGTTACGACAAACCTAGTTAACCACCAAGTAGGTTTGAAGAAATCTAACCCTACTGTTAAGTATATTTCTCTTTATCAAGTAGTTCACAGAGTCGATGAAGTCAAGGAAGTTTTATTTACATGCGCTTGGAGCATGGAGACAAGTCAGTCGT
This sequence comes from Thaleichthys pacificus, assembly GCA_023658055.1. Lineage (NCBI taxonomy): Eukaryota > Metazoa > Chordata > Actinopteri > Osmeriformes > Osmeridae > Thaleichthys > Thaleichthys pacificus. Next base: position 14,439,668 of record CM042872.1, read on the forward strand.
ACAAAGTTGTCTAAAAGCTTCACAGTAATAGGCAGTTATTTTATACATGGTTTGAACAAGTTACAGGATGGAGACAAGACTTTTCGCCTCCTCCATGTGGAGGGGGAGGTCTTTGAATGTCAGCTAGTCAGTATAAAGCTTGTGGAAAGTTTCATGCTTCATTTGCAACATGTTTTTGACACCTGCTCCTCAAACATGCACTGAAAAAAATCAAACAATCAGCATATTTAAGCAAGGCTTGAAGTTTAAGGCAAACAGGAACATTCATTGGGTGTTCCACTTATGCTAAACCACATTTGGGTGCAGTGGTTTCTCTTTCTGAGTGCGAAGATGTCACACAAACACACACACACACACACAGTAGCATTCTTTTTAGCCTGTATAACAACTTGCTCAAACATTTCCAACACCTACTTCATACAAATCATAGTTTAAGCCTGAAATTGAACTATTGAAACGTATTTGGGGAAAAGGAGACTTGCTGAGTTGAACAAAAATATTCTGTTACTGATATTACTCTTTAGAGAGTAATTTAATTTCTCCAGAAGGCTCTGATACTGTATCACACCATCAAACCTGAATAGTATAGCTGGTGCATTTATGCAGTACCAGGTTAACAAGAAACACATGATTGGTTACAACATACCACATAACCTGTGAAGACGATTATGATTAAAACTCATGTCCACATCCTTTAATAACAGTGATAGTCATTAAATAAATGTGGATGTAAAACTGAAATACTGTAGATAATGTAGACGAGGGTTACCTTTTTAATTATGACTTTATACCAACATGATACTAGGTAAACAACTCCTTTTCAATATACAGTTTTAATGGGAACAGATCAGCACAACTGACCGTTGTGAAGACAATCCAGGCTCCTGTTTTCTAGCAACCGTTACCGTGACACCAACAGATATTTGCAGTATTAGAGCTCCCTCTATTGTTTATTGAAAATGAAACCAAGTTTTGTTTGAGTGCTTGAATTATTGATGCTTGTTGCCATGTGAGTGAACTACAATTACAATGTGGACACAAAGACCTTGTTTTAAATAATACATCACGTGTGCAAAAAGACACTGTATTTATTGTGTCAATTTCACCAGTTTATGTGTATTTGGAAATTACAGAGTACAACATTACTAGTTACCTCACTATAGTACAATGGACAATATGGTATTCAAGCATTATTTCATAATCATTATTTCTTACTCAACAATGGCTTTAATTCAATTTTTTGTTTTTCTCACTTGGGAGAGGAAACTGTCCCAAACCATAAACAATCCAGGAAAAGGATAACAAAAATCCAGTGATGGTAGGCTACATTTAAGAGTAGTTCATTTGTTAAAGTAAGACATTGGAGGGAGACATACCAAAAGGAAAATCAAGTGCATCTGCAGAACACATTGGAATTGTTTACAAATTTTAATTACTGCTGCCACCCACTGTCTGTACTATAAAGCAAACATTACCTCTTAATTTTAAGACGTTTTGTAAATCGTATAAATAACCACACAAACTCAACAGAGCTCTAAAATTCTTCACCACATTACTAAATATATGGCAACGGCCTACAATGGGTCATTCATTTGGTCAACATCATACACACCTCTTATTTGTCTACTCTTTATAGAAATAAACCACAGCAGTAGTATATCTCTAACTACTCTAGATTTGAGTATTAAACTGTTATATTGTTCTCTTGATAATCTGTCTGAAAAACCAAAACTTCCATACTGTACTTTTGTCACTGAAATGAAAACATACACTACTTTCCTATATTTCAAATCCACAAGCAGCTAAAAAATTAGAATAGAAATAAATGTATGAACATGTCTATTAGTTATAGCAGCTATCATCGTATACAGACAATACAAACTATACCTCAGGAGTACATAGTGGAAGCAAGTTCACAATTCAATAACTTTCCAATCAATTAAAAAATTTGAATACTTTGAATGAATTTCTGCAGAATTTCTGCAGAGCTCATTCAGTAGCTCACAAAATAAAAAATCTACCTGTAGTGCAAAGTGATTGTAGTCCTATTCTAATATAGAAATATTTTTAATTCATTGCCCCACACATTACTAATCAGTGCTTCTGAACAAAACGTTTTAAAACATCTTTACTTTAGACTCGAGTCTTGTGTAAATGTCAGTAGTGGGTGTGAAATATTCACAAACTGCCCCTCCAGTGTTGCTGTCAATCATAGAAAATGGGTTGTTTTAAAAACTGGGTCCATTTGATCATGGCTTTTTTGCTCAAATGAAGCCCATGATGTGCTTATTACTTATTACTGTGACCCATACTAGATGTCCTAAGTCTGGCAACAGGAATCGAGTCCGCAGATTACAAAATCACTACTGAAGCACTTGCTGGTAAATCTGTAGTCACCCTGTGAACGTTTCCAATACAAAAGAACTGAATAGTTAACATATAATTAATTAAAAAAATAATAATTGCAGGCATTAACAGTAAGGCATGAAATGTCATGTAGCTTTAAGTCGATTGCCATAAGGTCTAAATAATAAGCAATGACGCAACACCCACACTTTATAACACAGTATAAGTGTTAAATGTTATGACAGTTATGACTTGTCAACTCTGTACCAATAATTATCCGTAACTAAGCAACTCTTAAAAACCCTGAACTGTTAAAACATAACACTGATCCACCTGAAGAGAACATTTCTACTTAAAGGACATTATCATGGTGTATGTCAAGCATTACCCTCTTTGAAAGTTTTTGTAAGACCAAACTTTGGTGAGAAACTTTGATACATTTTCATGTACTGGACATACTTCAACAAGCTACCTGGCACCACTCAATCACTTATTTAAATCATACAAAATTCCCTTTACAATTTCCTTAGCTCATTACTACTTCAGTCATTGACTCTTATTGCCTTTGCTTTTGAATTAATATTTAAATTGAAATTTGGATCCAACATTTCTGCGTTTACTCTGTGCTATTTCAATGGGTCTTGGAGGCTATGTAAACAAAGTACCACTAGATGTCAGAAAATAATCCTTCATATCAAATGATATAAAAACTAATGAAACAAATGTCTTCCTTTCTTAAAAACCCACATTCCAGAGGCTTCTATTTCATCGACCCCCTCCTCTGCTTCCTCTTTTAGTTTTGCAGAGTGAAGGATTGTAGACAACTGGTGCCGCCTCCTTAACTGTCCCCTGTCCCTCAGACCCCACAATCATTGGTTCTGTCCTGGAGTTTGCGGGAGAGGATGAGCAGGGTGGAGATGGAGGCCACGGACATGTGAAAGAGCAGCTGCCAGACGTTCCTCAGGCCGAACAGGAAAACGTTGCATAGGACGATCACGCTCAGCAGAATGACAGTCTTCAACTTCTTCAGAGACGAGTGGAACAGGTACAGGTGACACTGTTCCAGAACAGAAAGAAAATCATTGTTATTACACCAATACTTGTGGACAAGTGAAATATGCCAGCTCAATCACAAGGGCTCCCCGAAAGAATGAGCCGTACAGTGTGTACTCACACCTATAAAAGTTTTACAAGGCAAGCGTAGATCACGATTGACTGGATGAAAGTAGCAAAGAGGATATTCTGAACATGGAAGGAACACGTACCTGACAAACACAGCAGACAAATGCCAGGAGAAATGCCATAACATTCCATATTCCTTCATAATCATCCTGGTTGTAAAAAAAAAAAAAAACATTAAAAACACATACTTCTAAATAAGTAGTAAATCTGACCTGATGTGAACACACACACAGGACGAATGCATAACCAAGACAAGCCAGCTGGAGATTAGGGAGTAGCTAAGACCTGAAAGAACGTATATAAGTCATTATAAAAGGGTGGGTGGTCCAGGACAATACCTGAAATGTGTACTCGATAAGGTGGATGCCCCTGATAAGGTTCAGGGAAGCACACATGATGTTCAAGACCAGGGAGAGGATGCCTGGTGCCGTTACTGGTGCCAGTCTCTGATTCTGACCTGAAGGAAACACAAACAAGTTAAAGTGCTGCAACAATACTTCTGCTAATATAAGGGACCCGACGGGAATCCAACAGCATGTGACTCATGCACGTGACGTGCTGATGAACTGTCTTTAGACAGTACAAGAAGACTCTCACCAGAGGCTGGGACTGGTTCCAGGTGCCCATTGGCAGCACCGTTGGTGAGCTGTAACTCCTCCAGAGAGAGGACCTGAGGGGGTCGAGTCCTGAGGTCCTCCTGGACCTCTGCCAGGGTGACCTCCAGGGCGGGACAGCCCTTCTGGTTGTACTGGTGCTTCAGCCTCTGGATGGTGCCGTCTGCCAACCAAGACACATGAAGAGGGGTCAGATGGCTGAGCGGTTAGGGAATCGGGCTATTAATCAGATGGTTGCCGGTTCGATTCCCGGCCATTTTTTTGTAACTTGCCAAACTCCAGGAATGGGTACGGCCTCGCTGCCAGGGCGACCCTGGCGGAGTCGAAAGCATGCTGTGAACTCCCAGCGCAGGTCCTCCAGGAAGCAGAAGGCCAAGGCTACAGGCAGGCTGTGGTGACACACCGTCATATAGGACACACCCTCGCAGGAGATTAAGCTGTATAGGAGTGAAGGGGGGAGGGAAGGGAAGGGAGGGGAGTGAAGGGGAGAGGAGAGGGGAGGGAAGAGCATATAGAGGAGAGAAGGGGATAGGAATTGGAGAGAAGATTCCATTCAAAAAACTTGACACTCTTGAAACAGTGATACACGGTTTTAGTCTAGTGTGTGTTTCCTTACTAGATGTTGAGGTCATGACCCTTGACCACCCCTCTCTCAGGGAACAGGTTCAAGGCCTTGGAGATGGTTCTCAACTGTTGTTTCCGCTCCTGCAGCTCCTTGTTGTGCTCAAAGTCCGTGGAGGCCGAGAGGGGAAGTCCGTCCCTTACCCGCACCACAAAGGCAAAGAGGATCAGAGGCATGATCCACAGGACCCCTGGGGAACACACGGCCTTACAGTAGACAGGGTGAGAAAGGAGGTAGAGACATAGATGAGAGTATGACCGTTTCTGCAGAGAAATACCATATAATGAACCGATATTAAACGCAGTAATAAAACAGGTGTTAAGCATACTTAACAGATTTAAATGGTAGGGTATTTCACATATGTTGTTTTACTTATAACTTTAGAAGGCATGTAGAACTTGTGCCTCGGATTATAAACGACGAGCCGGCTAACATAGTAAGCAAGCAATCTTTGGTGAAAACTCATTCAGGACTGGTGTACCACCCGTCTCATGCACCGTGGGACGACCAGGATCCAAAACGAGCGTCCAGTACCTAGCATAGCTCTACTATATGATGTTGGCTGTTGTTGTGGGAAAAGCTACTGTAATGCCATACTTCTAACCTTAACTACCTCTTTTTTTTATAATCTTAACATTCCCCACTAATCACTAATGTCCACAATGTGCGATATTGGCTGACTAACTACTTCCCACATACAAAATCCTATAGGTGCAATGTGTAAACCAGACTAGCTAGTTAATATGCCATGCCAGCGCGAAGCTAACAATGCTAACCGCTAGCTAGCTTACCTCATCATCATCCTACTGCCGCTCAGCTCAGCTGGTTTCCATTTTTATGCGTTCTATTGAAAAGCGAATGTGTTGAGTGCTGTAGCGCAAATCATCAAACGACTAGGTAACTGATTGCACGACTAGTTGTATCAGCTCAACTGGTCTACTACTTGTTTCCCAGCCGCTAAGCTTTAGCTGTTGTTTACTTCCTAGTACAGCGGCAACGCGAGATGCAGCGTTTGCTGCCACCTCGCGTTCATAACAACGAGAAGTTAGTTTATTTAATCAAGGGTGTTTCATGATTCCTAGAAATGGTAACATCGCAACAGCTAGAATGTGATCACATTGAAAGTTTTAATAAGCAAAATACTTTACATAATTATAAACTATTATACAGTGTGGTGTAAATCATGTTAACAGTTGACTAACAAATAGCATTCCTTACAGGTTTTGGGGGTTCAGGCACTTTATACAGCCTTTATACAAAAATATGCTATATAGTACAAGAAGCTATCAATGTCATATCTCCCAATACAGCATAATAACCACTTTTAGTCCTGTATTCTGATCAATTAATGGGTACCTGAAAACCAACTCCACACAAACTGAATTTTTAAGAGCTTGTCCATGTTGAGGCAACACTAAGAGAACCCTTCACAGGTAGGCTACGTTTGAAGTATTGCAATACATCCTTGAAGTGAGTTCATCTCATAGAAGTGTTGGATGAAATATGCATGTTGACATTATTTCAACAGGGCTCTACACTAACAGTGAGAACATGATTATTAAATCACATGCGGTGGATCTTGTCATGGTCTATGAACTGCTTTAGGTTCTGCAGGTTGTCCCACCACTTAAAGAGGAATGTGTGTGCGATCAGGCTAAACCAGGGTGTGATCAGAAGCTCTCCCCTCTTGGCCTTCTCCAGCATCTCCTTCAGTTCCTCCTTGGTGACGTAACAGTGGCTCTGGATCTCATTGGGGTCTGGGTTCAGTTCCACGTCCTTCTGCATGAACAGGATGTAGTCGATCTCATGCTCGCCCCAGACCCCGTCGGACTGGGCCTTGTAATGGATCCTGGTCAGGTAGGTCATCTCCTCTGGAGGCACCTGAGAGAGGAGACAGGAAGAAATCATGAGAACTGGGAGTCAGGGTGGCTGAGCGGTTAGGGAATTGGGCTAGTAATCTGAAGGTTGCTGGTTCGATTCCCAGCTGAGCCAAAAATGACGTTGTGTCCTTGTGCAAGGCACTTCACCCTACTTGCCTCGGGGGAATGTCCCTGTACTTACTGTAAGTCGCTCTGGATAAGAGCATCTGCTAAAATGACTAAATGTAAATGCAAAAGGTATTTAGCTGTTTGAGTACCTCTCCAACATAGTATAATAGACCAGTAAGGCTACATCTACTGGTCTATTATACTACTTGTGGGGGAGGTACTCAAACAGCTAAATACCTAAAATACATTTTGTTTTCATATCCTCAAAATCCCCAATTATATCCGTTATAAAATCAAGCCATAAAGACAAGACTTTAGACCGTTCTAAATGTATACACAAGAGATACAGCACAGATATACAGTTAGCACGTATGCACACTACTAACCTGATTCATGGGGATTCCAAGCTCTGCTTCAAGTCGTCTTTGTGCTGCTCTCCTTATCCCAATAGTGTCCTGCTCCTCCAATTCACTTACTGTATGTAAAGGATGGCTGCAGCAGGTGTTGGTAAAACACCCTACACACACACACACACAGGTCGTTTCACCACCAAGGCTTAAACAAGTCATAAATGACCTTTTCACAGTTGATATTTCAGATAACAATCAGGGCCTTTTTTTAAATTTAGGTTATTTTCTCACCTGGAAAGGTGATCTTCGCATCCGACCTCTGTTGTAAAAGAAGCTTGTCCTCACTGTTGAACAGGAATACGCTAAAGGCACGATGCAGTAAACCTGGAACAGAGGTATTTAATTTAGAATTATAATTTTTTACGTTGGATATTCACTGGTCATTAGGTACATATTTCATGAGCACGGAGGACTCAATGTGTTATCAGTAATGTATCGGTCATCCGCACAAGAAAGATATTGTATGGTACAGTCTGTCACTTACCTTTGTCAATATTCGAATTAAGGTGGCAATTTTTTTTGCTATCCGCTCCTGTTTTATGGTCATTCTCATCGATGAGGATGCACATCTCTGCGAGAAGTTTCACCTGCTTCTCGTCCAGATTATCCGTGTTTATTTCAGGCATCCTTACAGCAGCACGCAGATCTTTTGCTTGTCTGTGAACAGTATTGATCATGGTGAGAAACTAAAGCTTCTGTGTTTAAGTTATCTATCAATGTGCAAAATAACCTTGAAACTAAATGAAAACATCCTGCATCATTAACTGTGTAAGTAACATGAAGCCAATGCTCTAAAAAGCAGTCTATCAATAGACCGTGCAGAAAGCTAACGTTAAATCGGTCGCGCAGATTGGAGTAACTAAATGAGATTAGCTAGCAGCACTACTGAAACTATTAAATAGTAGTGGTAGCTTGCTATATTACGGTATAGTCCGAGAACATTTAAAACCATTCAATACACACCTTGAGAAATATCTAAAGGAAATAGATGCGGGGAGGAATCGAGGATGTTTTACACTGCTTCCACTTGACACAGGTATGACTGGCTTTAACAAGGCTGGTCCCTCACAGGACACCATCCGGAGCACAGCCCACAAGCCGCGCGCCATCATCACACCGACAAGGAACACCAATCATACAGCCAGAAGGAATCAACACGCCATCGAACCACCCTGGCTTATCTGAAAGAAGATTGAACGTAAAACAGTGATTTCATTTAGGAAGAATAAACCCCACTCGATCACCGATTATAAAGCGCTATTACTTACAGATGAACAGTCGTAATTCAGGTATAAATTGCCAGTTTTATAGCGTATTTCATGATAATTTTGCTGACGAGGTGAACGTGCTTGCTTCCCATGGGCGTAATTGTGTGACGTTAGAGTTCTCAATTGGTTCAGACAGTAACGGCGTTCCTATTGGTTCGCAGATGCCACGTGGCACGGAACATAAACATGATCCAAAATGATTTAAAACAAGGAAGATATCCAGTGTCATTAAACATAGTCTACCTTACATCATCCCGGTAATTATATTTCGTGTTTAATTTAGGCACGCCAACTCTTGACTCGTCTTAGCTTTAAATCATGATCCTTATGACGTCCAGTCTTGGGGCTAAGCGCAGTGCTTTCTTATTTTGTGGGGTGTCTTAGCAAGCTAGCCCTCACAAGGTCAATCAATTTATCAAAGGCAAAGAGATAAATACCTTGTTTTAATAGCACTCTATATAATAGTGCACGTAACTGTAGTTGCGTAAAGGTTGAATTAGACATCGATAAGCGGCCTCTGTACTTCTTAAATCCGTCAATTTGCTGCATATGACACCCGGAATTCTGTGCTAACATTTTCTATAATTTTCTATTTTTCGAACGTTCTCGATCAGAACTAGTATCTTGCAAGATGTTCTCGATGTAGGATTACCCAATTACAATCTGATAACTAAGTGAAGCTGACCTTCCATGACTCACCAATTCTGTCACCAATACCGTAATTGTATTGTTAATATGAAGCTAGGTGTTACGTGCTTTGACAAGTTTATTATCACATTCCGTGGACAACGTTTACCACACCTACTGTGTAAACAGAATCTCAGGTTGTAAAAGAAGCTATAACACGCTGAAATTACTTGGCAGACCCATGACGCGAACACTACTAAACAGGCTACACTACTTCTGGTTTTCAGTTCAGCCATATTATACCTCTCGCTCCATTTGTAGGCGTTACACTTTGCTAAATAATTCCGATGTCCGTGTGAGATTGTGCGGTGATGTTTAACCTCTCTGTGGGAACAATGGGTCCTGTTCTACCAGCCAGACTGCAGCAGTAGGCTACAGTACGGCAGACTGTCAGCGGTTAGGTTTGATTAACCCTAACCCTGTGTTTGCCTATGCAGTAGCAAGCTATCAGTGGTTAGCTGTAACCATGGGTTTACCCTGGCTTGTGTTTGCCCAGCCTCAGGAAGGACAAGGTAAACAGGGGGCTAGCCCAGAGGAGGGATGCCTGGGGAAAGCGGAAGCAGTTCCTCCACCTCCCGCCACCCCAAGCAGAAGCGCAAGTCCCACAGCCTGTCCATACGACGCAGCAACAGCACGGAACAGGACAGGGCAGGTTTACAGAGAGACATGCTGGACGGACAGGTGAGACACGAACAAAACACTCCCACATACACAGTAACTTTGTACTGATTTAGCTGTGTATGAATGTAGTAACTTAATAACGTTAATAACTGAAAAAAAACAGATATTGACCAAAAAATGTAAGGTGGCAAGTTCAATTCATAACACAATTTATGGCATGGTTTTGTTTCTGTCAATCTATCTTTCATGGGAGTTACTGTGGTGTGACTGAGAACAGCACTGTCGTTAAATGTCCACGTAACCTTTAGTGTTTAATTGAAGAAGGTCTTTGGTCAAAGAGGAATCCTCGATCAGGTTGAATGTCAAGCAGAAGTCCTTACAGTGAGACTGAGTTTGGATGAGTTCAGTCAGAGTTGCAGTGAGAGTTGGTATTCCTTAGTGTTGCAATCCCAGGAGACTCTCATTTTAGTTCTGTTGAAAAACAAGGTGAGATATTCACGTGTTTTAGGTATGTTCTACTCAGACAAGCTGGGATTGTTTTGTGTGCTCACTGCTCATCCAAAGATGGTAATCAGAAAGTTGTTAGTTTAACTTGATAATATGTTTTTCTCTATGCTGTGTGAGTTTGGTTAGTTGCAGTTGTTTTATGTGGGAGATTGTACAGTACCAGCCAGTTTTACAACAATTCTCAGGGATTGTGGCCTGTGTTACAGCTTCAATATAGATCTTACGATTCACTAATGGTACACTTGTTAATGATTTTTTTTGTTTATATTAACCAATTGAGCTGTCTCAGTTAGAATATTATAGATTGATTCTGCTCCTAGTTAGAGATTAACCATTTTCCTCATCAGTACACTACAGTGTCCAGTGTTTGGATGGACTGGTCTTTGACAAGGACACAGAGTCTTCTGATAAGAGGCCGCACCTGATGCTACCTGGCACTGGTGTGTTCCAGACTACTATACAGAAAGATAATCAAACTGCTGTTTGATCAAGGCTGACAGAGGCTGGCTGAGAATCGAGTGTGGCTAGCAAAATAGCAAATAGAAACTTTGGATGTCCTCTGCCTTGTTTCCTTGAAACTACTTTTGAGAAATGGTTTACAAGTGTTACCTTTTATGACCAAAGATGTAGTTGAGTGTTGTGTAGCAGTAGGCTAAGAACCCAGAGTTGTAGTCTATGGTAGATGCACAGGCTCCAGGACAACCTCATCAAGTTTTAATACAGTCTGCTTGTCCAGGTCTGATGAGTCTTTTCATCAGGCCTCTCTGTCCGTCGACAGTACCTGTTGGTTCACGGAGGACCCCCTTCACACACACACACACACACACACACACACACACACATACATACACACTCTCCCTCTTACACACACTTGCTCACTCTCTCATTTTCTCTCTCTCATTTTCTCTCTCTCTCTCTCTCTCTCTCTCTCTCTCTCTCTCTCTCTCTCTCTCTCTCTCTCTCTCTCTCTCCTCTCCTCTCTTTCTCTTTCATTCTCTTTCTCTTTCATTCTCTTTCATTCTCTTTCATTCTCTCTCATTCTCTCTCATTCTCTCTCTCTCTCTCTCTCTCTCTCTCACCATAGAGATTAGGCCTGGCGGCCTCCACCTCTCAATGAAGGCATTATGTCCAGTAACCAAGGAGATCTTAATTTTTTAGGCACATGATTAAGCAGCTTTGAGAGAAGGGGCAGTTCGTTGTTTGCTAATTGGCATTTTTCCCCCCTAACATGTTTACATATTCCACTGACAGAACGGAGACTTCCTTTATACACTTGCTTGCGCTGGAGTACACATTACTGTAAGAAAGTGAAAGAGAGAGAGGACGAGAGAACAAGTAAGAGAGGAAAGTAGGGAGGGAGGGAGGAAGGAAAAGAGGGAAGGAGAGAGAGAGGGACAGGCTCCCGTGCCTGTCAGAGAAAGTACAGTAAAAGAATCGACACTCAGGCTAGCTGTCAGAAGCAGGTTTGAAACCATTGTTTTCGTGCTGCTGTGTGTGTGCCTGTTAAACACCCTTGTGGAACTTCCAGGAGGAGAGCATGGAGGTCAGTCAACGAAGCTTACAAGGGGTTGTAGCTGTGTTATAATAACACAATAGAGGTGACGTTCCATGTTTCTGGTATCTAGTAGTTTTAGCAATAGGACATGGCTTTGGCTTGTTTTGTTGTAGACTTTTTTGGTCCTGTGCTTTTCCACCCTCATTGAATTGTAACTGTATGATGAACTTTCACTTGTGAAATGTGAGTGTTCTGATACTTCCAGTTTGTTGCTGAAATAAATATGATTTGACATCTATCATTATCAGTGCATCCACTGTATTACACCTGACAAAGGAACTTACACGACACTGTTTACTCCTATTTCCAAATCTAACAGCAAAACAGGTTGACTGATGTAACCATGGCTGCATTTCACAGTTGTCTGATACTTTTTTTCTGCACTGTTCTAATGTCTTGTTTGTAGGATTCCAAGCTACCTATATCTTTGCGTAGCAATCTGCTTGACCTGTTTGGTCAGATTGAACGCGAGTTTGAAAATCTCTACATTGAAAACTTGGACCGTAAGTAGTTCAACTTAAAGTGCCTGGGTTCTAGCTTGACGTCTTGTTGGTTGCACTGTCATGCATGTTTTTCATGTCTGGTAACAGTCTTGCGCTAACCTAATGCTAATGCTAATGCTAACTCTCTAGTACGCCGGGAGATAGATACTCTTAACGATCGTCTGGCTGGAGATGGACAAACTATAGAAGGTGGAGATCCCAGCAAAGGAGCGCTAAAAACAAAAGGTATTGTAAATACTTAAAAAAAAATATATATATATATTTTTTTTAGTCATTTAGCAGACTCTCTTATCCAGAGTGACTTACAGTAAGTACAGGGACATTCCCCCCGAGGCAAGTAGGGTTAGTGCTAAGTGACTTGCCCAAGGACACAACGTCATTTGGCACGGCCGGGAATCGAACCAACAACCTTCAGATTACTAGCCCGACTCCCTCACCGCTCAGCCATCTGACCCCAAGACAGCACTCTTGCCACACAATATCCTCATATTTGGGTGTATTTTAGATAAAAGCCTCTGACCATGTTTATAGTCCCTAGATGTTCCCTAACCCAGGATCATCAGCAAGTTAGTGTGTGTTTTGGTTCCAAAACAAACTAGGTTTAATGTGCCCAAATTATGTACGGGTGGTGAAACGTGGGTTATCAAATAAGGAAGTGAATTCATCAACAGTTCATTTCTTGTTGTTTCTTTTCTTTTCTACAAATGTTTTCATCTGATTGTCTTGAAATGAATTTGAATCGATTGATGAACACATTTGTTTATGGGTCTGTGTTTGTGTCTGCAGCTAGCCATAGCACCAGTCAGCTCTCCCAGAAGCTGAAGACAACGTACAAGGCCTCTACAAGCAAGGTAACATGAGATAGGTTACAGTGAGTTTAAACAGGAGAGCAAGATAAGGCATCTATGTAAACTATGCTAGCTGTTTTGGATTACCGGCTTACATTATATAATGATTAACGATAATAAAAAGCACCTTTGTTGCCGAGTGGTTAGAATGGCTGTAGAACAGCACTTCTTCTGAATGACAGAGGATTTTTCAATTATTTATCACCCACTCAATTAAAACGTTTTTGCAATAACTTAGCAGGGTAATTTAACCAGGGACTAACTCAGTAATGTTTCGTGAGACCTGAGCTGTCAGCTCCTAGCTGAACAGTCCAGTGCTGTTTTGCAGAGTTTATTTCCAGATCCCAGAGGATAAAAAAAAAAAAAAAACGAAAGGATTTTTCACTTTCCCTCTCCCTCCACTGATGTAGTGCCACCCCTCTTTCCACGGAAGAGTAGGGCGACCTTGCACCTTCACTGTGGGCTCATGGGAGCTGTGTGCTGGGGACTCCTGGGTAATGACCTGGATGTGCATGAGTTCTCCTGGGTGAAACCAGTGATTGTCTCTCAAGTGATGCACTACAGCCAACTGACCCATGGCGACTCACTAAATGCACTGTAGATCGTTAACGATCCTGAGTAGAGGAAGCATATACTAATGCAAACTAACTCTCAAGCCCTATCGCTCATGGCAACTGCGCTGGTGGGAGAGAAAGGGTGACATGCTATAGCATCGTGTGAGCGTATGCCTTAAACTGTGTTGCTGGTGCTGGGTATAGTTCTATCAGGTCCATTAACACTCAGAAGAAATGCTGTTTAAGTGAATTTGGCCTGCACCACACCCTGGAAAGGTTAAGGCGAACTTGATATTTTTAACACCACCACCATTCTCTCCCTCTCCTACACCCCCTCCCTCCCTCCCTCCCTCCCTCTCTCCCTCCCTCCCTCCCTCCCTCCCTCCCTCCCTCCCTCCCTCCCTCCCTCCCTCCCTCCCTCCCTCCCTCCCTCCCTCCCTCCCTCCCTCCCTCCCTCCCTCCCTCCCTCTCCTCAGATCGTGTCCAGTTTCAAAGCCACCACATCCAGAGCTGTGTGCCAGCTGCTGAAAGAGTACGTGGGCCACAGGGATGGCATCTGGGACCTTGCCATCACTCGCATCCCTCCCGTGGTCCTGGGAACCGCGTCCGCAGGTCAGACTTAAAGGGCCAGGTCACCCAAAACACCATCAGTTTGTTCCATGAACCCTGAGAGATCCTTCCCTTCAACAGTACTATGCATGATTAGTTCCCCTGCTTGGCCAGATGCTCATCCTTCTCCTCTGACAGATCACTCTGCGTTGCTGTGGAGCATTGAGACAGGGAAGTGTCTGCTTCGATATGCAGGTCACGCGGGATCAGGTAAGACTGCTCGCTACATGGAAGATGAAATCTGATTTGGTCATACAAACTTGATAAGAGCACTATGACAGAGCGACCCAGAGCTTGATTGAATGTGCTCTCACTCACATTGCGCAGCATGGAGAAGGTTCAGGGGATGGAGTCCTTGAGGAAATCCTAAAGTGTTTCTTAACGTTTGGAAAGACAAATGAACCATCCACATGCAGAATGTACCTGATTAATCGTGTTTGTGTTTGTGTTTCTGTTTATCAGTCAACTCGATCAAGTTTCACCCCACGGAACAGATGGCACTTACAGGTATGAGGACGATTATGCTAACTGTGTGTGGGTGTGGGTGTGGGTTTGTGTGTTGTTATAACTACACAAAGTTGTCATGGAAATCTGTTGATGTAGTCGAGGCACACCTCTTGATAATGGCTTTGTGTTGCTTTGTGAATCTGTGATTTCATTTAAGCTGTGTGTGATGTTAGTCCTTGTGGCATACTGTGTGTGTGTACAGGTGCTACAGTGGGCTTTTCATTTTCTGTATGTGTGTTTACAGTACAGTTTTGGGTTTTGTGCTTATTTGTGTGTGTGTGTGCGTGTGTGTGTGTGTCTCCAGCGTCTGGGGACCAGACTGCTCACATCTGGCGCTACATGGTGCAGCTGCCCCCTGTCTCCCAGCCCCCAGCTGACATCAGCGTGAGTTCCTCTCCTCCTTCCATACCTCCCTCAATACCTCCACACCTCCCTCCATACCTCCACACCTCCCTCAATACCTCAATACCTCCACACCTCCACTCTTCATCTCTCCTTGACTCATGGCTTTTACTTTCACAGCCGGTCCAAGACTCATTCAGATCACTTTCAGTTCTTTCAGCTGGAAATCCTTTGAAGTCATCAAGGTGAAGGATTTGATTGGATGCTTCAGTTCTACTAAACTAAACTTTGACCCCTGACCCCCCCCCCCCCCCCAGGTTCCCTGTGAGGACGACCTGGAGCTGTCGGACAGGGAGGAGGGGGAGACGGACGAGGGGCCCTTTGAGGTGCCCACCATCCGTGTCGCCACGGCAACCCTGAAGAGCCACCAGGGCGTGGTGATCGCTGCTGATTGGCTGGTTGGGGGGAAGCAGGTCGTCTCGGCTTCCTGGGACCGATCGGCCAACCTGCACGAGGTGGAAACATCTGAGCTGGTTCACACACTCACAGGTACACACACACACACACACACACACACACACACACACACACGGTCGTTGTATAAGTGTTGCATCCAAGTGTAAATATGCTGTGTGTGTGTGTGTGTCCAGGTCACGACCAGGAGCTGACCCACTGCTGTACTCACCCCACCCAGCGCCTGGTGGTCACCTCGTCCAGAGACACCACCTTCCGTCTGTGGGACTTCAGAGACCCGTCCATCCACTCTGTCAACGTGTTCCAGGGTCACACCGAGTGAGTGGACCCCAGAGCAGCACAGCACACGCCACACGCCACACAGCACACAGCCACACAGTCACACAGCCACACAGCCACACAGCCACACAGCCACACAGCACACGCCACACGCCACACAGCACACAGCCACACAGTCACACAGCCACACAGCCACACAGCCACACAGCCACACAGCCACACAGCACACAGCCACACAGCCACACAGTCACACAGCCACACAGCACACAGCCACACAGCCACACAGCCACACAGCCACACAGTCACACAGCCACACAGCCACACAGTCACACAGCCACACAGTCACACAGCCACACAGTCACACAGCCACACAGCCACATAGCCACACAGCCACACAGTCACACAGCCACACAGTCACACAGTCACACAGCCACACAGCCACACAGCCCACAGCCACACAGCCACACAGTCACACAGCCACACAGCCACACAGCCACACAGCCACACAGCCCACAGCCACACAGCCACACAGCCACACAGCCACACAGCCACACAGCCACACAGCCACACAGCCACACAGCCACACAGTCACACAGCCACACAGCCACACAGCCACACAGCCACACAGCCACACAGCACACAGCCACACAGTCACACAGCCACACAGCCACACAGCCACACAGCCACACAGTCACACAGCCACACAGTCACACAGTCACACAGCACACAGCCACACAGTCACACAGCCACACAGCCACACAGCCACACAGCCACACAGCCACACAGCCACACAGCCACACAGCCACACTGCCTGGACACCTCGTTCTCAGCCACCAGGTGTCAGTACAGCACCTTATTTTCTTTCCGATCTCCGTCGTCATTCTGTCACCCCCTAGCCTTTTCATCAGCCGTTTCCTCTGCTTTTCAGAGGAAACGCTCTCAGTATTTCTTTTTTTCACCCCACATTGTCACGTTAATTTCCAGGACCGTGTTGCTCTAAGCAAAATCCTCCGCTTGCTCCTCCGTTCATCATGGAGCACTTCTCTTCCACTTTGCTTTTCTCTCTCTCTCTCTCTCTCTCTCTCTCTCTCTCTCTCTCTCGTTAATCCCCCCTCTCTGTGTAATTTGGCCCCTCGTTCATAGCCAGGGCTCAATTTGAGTTGCTCATTTGAAAACACGGACTGTCAGCTTGTCGGGGAAATTTCAATGCCACTCCGTAAAGGCAGAGTGTGTGTCGTGGCTCTGGAAGCCTTTGATTGCCGGGGATTACATGGTACTCATTATGTGAGACCCCGGCATGTATAATTCCTACAGATCCCACTTTAATTCTCTCCAATAGACAATCAGCGTAATGAGATTAGCGACAGCGACGCGGGCCTTCGCCAGTTTCTGGATGGTTCCCTGCCCCCCCCCCCCCCCTCCCCTCCATCCCTCTATTTCCCTGTCAGTGTGGAGGCAATTACTTCCTGTACGTTGAGAGCATCTCGAGCAGGTTTGCTGAAAACCTGCCGTCTTCCTTTGAGGCGAGGGGAGAGCGTGGTCGGGGACTGTTAGGAAACGCACGCCAAGCAAATGTGTAGTCCTCCATCTGTGTGGAGAGCCTGTGAGGACAGGTGTCTGTCAGAGGAGCCTGTGAGGTGAGGGGTCCGTCAGAGAGCCTGTGAGGTGAGGGGTCCGTCAGAGAGCCTGTGAGGTGAGGGGTCCGTCAGAGAGCCTGTGAGGTGAGGGGTCCGTCAGAGAGCCTGTGAGGTGAGGGGTCCGTCAGAGAGCCTGTGAGGTGAGGGGTCCGTCAGAGGAGCGTCACGCTGACGCAGGTCACTCTTCTGCACGCACTTCCAGTTTAGCAGCCGAGGGTTCAGCAGGGGGAGGCCACACCTGGACCCCCTCCCCCCTCAGGACTCAGAGCCAGTCTTATCCCAGCTAGCAGGACACTCTCGGTCAATAACTCACCCAGGCAGCGTGCTGCAGTTATCAGATGGCTGTCGCTAATCCACAACAGACAGACCACGCTACAGGTGGGAACTCCTTTTTTTTTTCCTGAGGATTTTCTGAACACAGCCGGCTACTGTACGCGTGGGCCCATACCTCATCATGGCCGCACGCTGTGTTTCTTGTGTCATGGACAGCAGCCGGTGTGTGACACTGTCAGCACTTGGGCTTGATTGACACTTCACTGCGTGGGATGGTTCTGTGCGTCTGCGTGTTTGTACACAGAACATGTGTGTGCATATGCATGCCCTGGTGGGTGTGTGTGTGTTTGCCTGCCTGCGTTCGAGGAGACAGCTGCTAGTCTTAATGAGCTGCAGTCACAGTGACGCGCGTGCATGTCTGGCTGAGGAGGAGGGGGAGGGGGGGAGAGAGGAGGAGGGGAGGAGGAGGGAGGAGGAGGGAGGAGGGGGAGGGAGGAGGGGGGGGAGAGATGGAGAGAGAGGGAGGGGAGTGGGGAGGAGGAGGGAGGAGGGGGGAGGGGGGGAGAGATGGGGAGAGAGAGAGGGAGGAGGGGGGGAGAGATGGGGAGAGAGAGAGGGAGGGGAGTGGGGAGGAGGAGGGGCGTGAGGGGCTCTACTGTCATCTGGAGGGGAATGCTCCGATGCCCCGCGCTCACAAGATGAATGAGGCCTGCACACAGCCTGGTGAGGCCAGGAGGCCTCCCTGGTAAAAGCCCAGTCAGCTCTCCAAACACACACACACACACACACTTGACAGTGGGTGACAGTGGCTGACTTGACAGTGGGTGTGTGGGTGTAGCTTGGTCGGTGAAGCTCCAGTCTGTTTGTTTCGGGTCAGGTGACAAACCAGAGCAGGACCTGATTGGTCCTTCAGCAGTAGCAGGTGGGAGAGCTCCCGGGGATGAGCTCCCGCTCCAGGGCCTCTCTGCCGTCGAGAGCGGGCTCCAAAGCGCTTCTTTTCACGTTGTGGGAGGAAACGCAGGCCTCTGGAAGCATATCCTCTCTGTGACAGGCAGAACAACGGCACAGCGGTGATGGCATAATCGAAAGGGCTGCTTGTAGGCTGTGGAGGATTACCAGGCGGGAGGACGAGAGCTGGAGGGAGGGGCTCGTTTGCAGCGTCTTCAGCGGCAATTAGCGCTAACAGGTGCTGACAGTGTGCGGTGGCAGTCAGAAGAGCAGCGCGTTCAGTCTGGTCGGCCACCTCCTCTTGGTCTCTGGGACGTGGCGATGAACGCACGGCGGCACGGCGGCACGGCGGCACGGGGAGGGGAACAGACGTGACAGCGCTGTCGCTTTACAAACGGGACGCCATGTCGCGTTTGTCTCCGCCTCGCATTCGGCGCTGATCACAGGCGGAGGTGTTTTTGTGTCTAAGCGTGCAGTGTGTGTGCTGCGCGTGTGCGTGTGTGTGTCTGACAGCACTTCAGAAGACCGGCATGTCAACACGTTCCTGATTCAGAAGTGACTGTGAATAACACCAGGAGCAGTGTGCGAAGGCGGTGTCTTATTAGAGACATTGTCAAGATGGATGTAATTACTCAGGGATCCAGTCTGGAAATAACCAAGCTCACTGGGACGTGACCAGCACTGTCACAAAGCTACCACAAAAGTAGCGTGTTATCTAGTGTTTAATCTTGTTACGCTCTTTCACGCCTGCCTGTCTGCATGTCTGCATGTCTGCCTGCCTGTCTGCCTGCCTGTCTGTCTGTCTGTCTGCCTGTCTGCCTGTCTCTCCCTCCTCCCGCCTGCCTGTCTGCATGTCTGCCTGCCTGCCTGCCTGCCTGCCTGTCTGTCTGTCTGTCTGTCTGCCTGTCTCTCCCTCCTCCCGCCTGTCTGTCAGCCAGTCTGCCTGCACACTTCTGTGTTCCCCAGGAGGTGCTCCATCCTCTCAGCCCTGTTCCGCTCGGCGGCTGACGAGCTTCGACCTTCCCTGTCACAGCCTCCAGTTAGCGGAGACACGCCACTCTCCAGAACAGAACACCTCCCAAGTCCTAATAGGACTTTAATCAACCTTTTAATCTGTTGCCCCCCCCCCCGCCCCCTCCTCCTCCTCCCCCTCCTCCCCACATCCTCCAGCTCAGGAAGTCAGAAAGTGCATGATCATCATCATCACCATCATCATCAGCGATGCACTCCTTGGCTTTGGGTTTAAGTGGCCGGAGCCGCGAGCTCGCCCTGTCTGGCAGTGGTGTTAAAGTACAGTTTCCTGGAGCAGCCCCCCTGCTCCTCTAACACACCGTAGTTTAGCCCCTGATTAAAGCTTAATTAGATGTCAATTTAAATTAAGCGGGCAGCTAGCTAAGCAGCCGCCGGTTCACCCAGGCTAGGCTAGGCCGAGAGAGCTAATCTCAATCAGGGGGGGGAGGAGCAACAGCACACCAAACCCTCCTACGGTGTGTGGAGAGGAGGGGGTGGGGGGGGGGGTGGATGTGTGGTCTGACAGCAGGGACTGACATTATAAATTGGAAATATTAAAGTCTATTAAGGGAATGGGCCTGACCTCAGCAAGGTGGGAGATAGCCTGCTGGCTACAGTTCATCATGAGGGAGGGCGAAGACATGCTGAGGGGAGCACTTTGGCCTGACCCTGCCGGTGGGGGTAGGGTGACTTTGAACAGCGTCCCCCACTTTAAGTGAACCCCCCCCCCCCCCCCTCCCCAGAGGTGCTGGCGTTAGCATTATGGGGAACTCCGGGGGGGAGGAGTATTTGGCGTGCTAGCACCAACGTAGCTTTCGTCGTGTGACCGAGGCCCTCGGGGATCAGCCATTAGTTAACCAAGCCTTCTCAGGCAGGGGTTGTCAGAACATGCTCTACCCCAGTCTGTCACATTGTTCCACTGTGTGGCTGTGTCTGTGCCCCCCACCGGCCACCCCCCAGCGCTGCCGGCTGGATTACCCAGAGACTGCCCGCTGAGAGGCAGCCATGGAGCCACACTGCCTTGAGGGTCTCCGGTCTGGAGCGAGAGGGAGGAACTGAATAGAGAAGGGAGAGGAACTCCTAGTTCTGTTCCAGAGCTGTTGCACACCTGCTGCTAGATTATTAATCCCAGCCCTCCTTCTCATCCTCCCTCCCTCTACCTCCCTCCCCCTCTCTCCTCCTCCTCTGCTTAGAGATATCTCATATTACTCTGTTGTATGAATGAGTTTGCAGCAACGACCTCTCTCTCCATAGACCAAATGATTCACTCTTAGATAAAGAATAACAGAAGAATTCTTCTTCTTGATTATGACGTTAACCGTATAGCTAATTAGAAATAGGGGGGTCAGATGGCTGAGTGGTTACAGTAGGGAATCGGACTATTAATCAGAAGGTTGCCGGTTCGATTACCGGCCGTGCAAATGATTTAGCACATTCCCCCCCCTAATTGCCTCGGGGGGGGGAAATGTACTTACTGTAAGTCGCTCTGGATAAGAGCGTCTGCTAAATGACTAAATGTAAATATCTTCTAGATCTATCTGTAATCATGTCATGGCGTTGTTGTGATGTTTGTGCGCAGCACTGTGACGTCGGCAGTGTTCACCGTGGGCGACAACGTGGTGTCAGGAAGTGACGATCGCACCGTCAAGGTGTGGGATCTGAAGAACATGAGGTCGCCCATAGCAACCATCCGCACAGACTCCGCCATCAACAGGTACAGTAGGAAACAGGAGGGTGGAAGTAAGGGGGTGGGGAGCTTGTTCCCTCTGTTCTGATTGTCTGTTTGATATGTAGATTGGATGGATGGATGGGCATGTGTGCCATACCAGAGCTAACCTTGCCCTTGATCTGATCGGTAGATAGGCATGTGTGCCATAGCAGAGCTAACCTTGCCCTTGATCTGATCGGTAGATAGGCATGTGTGCCATAGCAGAGTTAACCTTGCCCTTGATCTGAACCTGCAGGATCAGCGTCTCAGCCAACCAGAGGATCATCGCGCTGCCACATGACAACCGCCAAGTCCGACTGTTCGACATGTCTGGAGCGAGGCTTGCACGACTGCCTCGCAGCAACAGACAGGTACACAGAGAGAGGAAGAGAGAGAGAGGGGGGGGGGGAGAGGGAGAGAGGGAGAGTAGGAGAGAGAGAGGGGGAGTAGGAGAGAGAGGGGGTGTAAAAGGAGAGAGAGGGTATAGAAGGAGAGAGAGGGAGTAGAAGGAGAGAGAGAGAGAGTAAAAGGAGAGAGAGGGTGTAGAAGGAGAGAGAGAGGGAGTAGAAGGAGAGAGAGAGGGTGTAGAAGGAGAGAGAGAGGGAGTAGAAGGAGAGAGAGAGGGTGTAGAAGGAGAGAGAGAGGGAGTAGAAGGAGAGAGAGAGGGTGTAGAAGGAGAGA
The DNA here is from genome assembly GCA_023658055.1 of Thaleichthys pacificus. Lineage (NCBI taxonomy): Eukaryota > Metazoa > Chordata > Actinopteri > Osmeriformes > Osmeridae > Thaleichthys > Thaleichthys pacificus. The sequence continues at coordinate 14,461,842 of CM042872.1, forward strand.
GAGAGGGAGTAGAAGGAGAGAGAGAGGGTGTAGAAGGAGAGAGAGAGGGAGTAGAAGGAGAGAGAGAGGGTGTAGAAGGAGAGAGAGAGGGAGTAGAAGGAGAGAGAGGGTGTAGAAGGAGAGAGAGGGAGTAGAAGGAGAGAGAGAGGGAGTAGAAGGAGAGAGAGAGGGAGTAGAAGGAGAGAGAGAGAGAGACAGAGACACACTGATAGAGAGGGACAGAGAGAGAGGAGAGTGTCCACAAGTGATGGGAGGAAAAAGCCAGCGCCCGTCCACCCACTGCTGGGGCCTGCTTCTGCCAGCGGCCCTGTCTCTGGCTGTTAGCACTGTTCATGTGGAGACCAGAGGAGATGTTCAAGTGGTTGTTGTTGATGCACAGCTGTCAGGACCTGTGGAGAAAGCCCTGGTCTGTCTGTCTGTCATTCAGTCCGTTTCTGGGTCATCCACATGCACTTTATATTATGCATAGGCTTAACTCTGACAGGGAGACAGATGGCTGAGCGGTTAGGGAATCGGGCTATTAATCTGAAGGTTGCCGGTTTGATTCCTGGCCGTGCGAAATGACGTGTGTCCTTGGGCAAGGCACTTCACCCTACTCTGTTCTGGATAAGAGCGTCTGCTTAAATGACAAAAAATGTAACTAGGTGTGTGTGTGTGTGCTTTCAGGGCCACCGGCGCATGGTGTGTTGCTCTGTGTGGAATGAGGAGAACCAGTCATGTAACCTGTTCACCTGCGGCTTCGACAGACAGGCCATCGGCTGGAACATCAACATTCCTGCTCTGCTACAGGAGAAGTAACGCTGCTCACGCACGCGATGAACAACACACACCTGCTTTCACACATTCACACATACTAGCATGCTGCAGACAACCTTACAACTGCACACACACACACATGCACAAGGACCCACACACCAACATCTATCTTAAGAGTACCTATCGGCATTTTTTCTTTTGACCTGCTCAGATCACAGATGACCTTCTAAAAGTTTGTTTTTATAGATATTTCCATGTTTTGTAACATGCTACTGTAAGGGTATTTTAACTTCTCAGTCCATCGTTTCCCATGCTACTGTTGTCGTCTGAATATCTGAACGTTTAGCTAATTAAGACATCCTGTTACTATAACAACCACAATATATCCTGTCCCTGTTTCAGTATTGTCGCGATGCATCCTTCCTCCTTCCCTGAGGGATCTCAGACGTGAGATGTGTAGCACACTTCTGGCTCTCATCTGTCCTGTCATGTTAGAGATCTTTAAGGACCTCAAGGGAAGGAGAGGGTGCATCTTGACAGCATTCGAACACGGCCCTCAGCTCTCTCTGTCGCTGAACAGGACCCGGAAGAGGTCAGCAGGAGTGTTTGCAGTGTCCGTTTGAACCCTAGCTGAGAGAAACCACTCTGTGTGGATGGCGCATCCTTTTTGGTGAAGTGGTCTTCCTCTCAACGCATGTCGGGTCTCTAAATGTTAGTCTCTCTCTCACATGTCCACCTTGAAAATGAGCCGTCACCAGAAGTGAGTTTGAGTGGATCTGTTTATCTACAGTGCTTTGTGATGTTTGTTTACATTAAATAGCTGTTTGTCTGTTGCATCGATTTGTGTACATCATGAGGTTTTACAATAATGTGTTGTTTGGAAAGTGGTAAGTCAATGCCTGCTATTTATTTAACTTCTGTAGATCCTGTGTTCATGCTATGCCAGTAATGCCATGTTGTTTGCTTGGGGTTTCTTGCTTAATAAATATATAGGGAACGCTTAAATGTTAAGAATCTATGGACATAAAATGTAATTCTGCATGAAGTTAAGTTCATTAATGTCGTATGTAATGCCTTATAAATCAAATAAGCAATCGCATAGAAGATATAGAACTGTGCTGTATCAGTTAGAATATCGACGCCTCTGGAATGAAGTGAGGCACTCTGGAACAGCTCAGATATATCACCAGGTTGAACCTCTTCATTCAGGGAATTCTATCTGTCACGTTGAGTGTGTATCAAATTCATCTTTTAATCTTCAGCAAGAATGGCCAGCCACGCACTCCACAGTGGATGAATTATAACTTGAAGGGATGCCAGATATCTGTGAAAATGTAATATGCCTTATACTGTGTATGTACATACATTTGAACTGTGATGAGATTGAAAAAAGTATAGCTAGTTTCCCCATTAATGGGAAAACACATTCACCCCAAACCTTATCATTTTTTTTTTTTTTTTTTTGCACCAAGGCTTGTAAAAATCTAATAAAATGTGTGATTCTTTTTCTATGGTCTCAGGTGAGTTTTTTTCATCTCATGAATGAATCTATCTAACCCCACAAGAGGTGTTTTTTTATTGTACACTGAAATTAATTTAATGTTCAATACAATGTTAATATGAAACATTTTATATTAGTTGATGACAGAGATTACTTCAGGTGAGAGTTCCAATGTATAAAAATGCAACAGTACTTTCTAGTTTTCTAGTTGTAGCTTGTCCATTTGAGACCTGCCAACATTTCAAGAGAAGAGAGATGACTCTTCTAGGACAAATGGACATATCAAGGGTCATAGGTCAACAGGAGCGGTTCTACACGGGGGCCTACAGGGGCCAGTGCCCCTGTAAAAATGTCCCTTTTTTTTTTTTTTACCCGTTTTTCTTCTTCTAGTAGTCATCATGAAATGAGGAAGGGACATTGCAACCTTTTTTGCCCCAGTAAATAAAAAAGTTAGAGAAACATATCAAAGTATTATATAAAGAGAGCTGAGGAGCTGGAAGAGGGAGAGCCAGAGCCGTTTGTATGATTTTAATGTAAAGCTAAATTAAATTATTTTTTATGTGCCCCTCTGATTAAACACTGGCCCCCCCTTGGCCCCCCCAGTAAAATTTGTCTAGAACCGCCACTGTAGGTCAAGCTCCTGTGAGTAGACATTTTCTTTCCATAGGCAAGGAGCTTAACATACACCACCATATTTGTATTTCCAAATAAAAAAAACTTTTTGGTGCATATTATAACAGAATATCTGCAGACCAACATCATACATACTGTGTATATGGACGGGTGTATTTTCCAGTCTTTTACGGTAACATGGCAGCTGGAGAGCCTGTACTATTTGACTTCTAGATTTCATCGCATCTAAACGGCAGGCCTCATGAGCGACGCTCCTCTCCCCGCGGACTCTGTTAGATTACAGTGGGATGGCCGTGACCGGCCGGTGGAGCAAATTGTCAATTATGATGTTTATTGTAAAGCAGATACCACACCGCGGCAGGCCTGAAGGGAAGGCTGCTTCGGAGGCAGCCTCTCTCTCCGCTCCGCTCTTCCGACACGGCAGCTAATTTGGTGCCTGGTCTGTTTGACACCTGCCACACACGCTGGGAGATACACACAGTATTCCTTAGGGAGCATGTTTTTTTGTTCTCCGTCTGTGTGTGTCTGTCTCCTTGTGTCTCTCCGTCTCCATGTCTCGGACTCCCTCTCTCAGTCTCTCGTGGCCAGTTTTCTCACTATCAGAGATGGGAAGTTGTAGTTAATTAGATTTTTTGGTATCAGTACTTTATATCACTATTTTTTATATCACTATTTTTAAATAACTTTTTATTTCCACTCCTTACATTTTTTTCACAAATATCTGTAGGCTACTTTCTGTTATTTTCGTTCTAATCTGTATTTGGTCGCATGATCAATATTAGTTCTTGTAATTTTTCATCTCATGTCTATCACGCAAAACGTAAGATAGTCTAGAACCTACCATGGAACAAGGCAGAAGGCGACAAGAGGAGCGGCTAACGTTATGGGTGAGACAGAGGGAGTTAGCGATGTCGACTTGGGCCATTCCTGATCAACCCATGGCCATATATGAGCGAGATGTTCGAAATTGTCGGGGTCAAAAAACATTAGGCTACTGGCGAATGCGCTGCGTGTCTATATTTACGGTATTAATGTTTATGATGAGAAGTCCAGTTAACAGCATGACACTAAAACACTAGTTATAGCTACTTTTTACTCGGTATGTCAGAGTCCATAGGCCTACTTCTTTACTGTAACTTTAGTGAAAAAGTGTAGTCAGTAACTTTTACCTGAATATTTTTTTAACACGAGTTCTATACTTCTGCTTGAGTGAAGGATGTGTGTACTTTTGCCATCTCTTCTCACTACTGAGTGGAAGTTGATTATAAGACAAGATAAAATGACCACATTTTCTCATTTTATTCACATATACAAACATTCACTTTTAAGGTATTACTGAAGTGCAATTTACAGACCTTAGCAGCATGTACTTAAATTTACATATTAATTAGACATTATCATAATTATCATACATCTCTCAATATTTTTTTATTCTTATTATATGTACAATGTATACAAATGTACAAGTGTACATACAATATTGCAATTCAATCATGCCTAACTTATCTCTCTCAAATGTATGAACGAACCTGTGCCCAAGGAAATGTCAGTGACTTTGAAACCAAAATAGAAGAACACATGTCAGCAGTGTCAACAAAAAGAGTTCCTCTACAACATATCTAATATAAAATAACAGAAATCAAGACAAGTTGAAGATCACATCAAGAACCAAGACTGGCTTAAAGGGGGAAATAGTGTGGGTTTATCTCGCTGTGTAAAACATGAGGTTGAGAATGGGGCTTTTACAAAGGTACACCACAACACACCACTAGGTGTCACTGTCACAGCTGGTAATTTTTGGGGCTTATTGAGTTCTTCTGAACTCTGGGGAACAGTCAAGGTTTGTGTACATGAAAGTGGTAAAATACTCAACATTGTATTATCATGGTCAACATCAGTGTATTTAGTTTCCCCTATTTTCAAAAACACTACGTTTTTCCTATGCTTATCTAATGATAAAGAAACATCGCAACATTGAAAAAGAAAAATCATATTTACATGATTAGAGCGAGGAGCGTCATTAAAAAGGAAAGCAAACATGAGTGGACTATATGGTACTGCATGGGTGAGCGTGATCAGGTCTGGGGTTTGAACATGTATTATAAAAATGTCCTTGGTTACTGTTACTAGGTGGTCATAGTGGTCATCACTGGGCCGGTCATGAGCCCTTTTCAAAACAGCTCAAATGAGACTCCAGCCAGCTAACAAGTCACACCCAGGCACAAGTCCCTCTATTGTCAGATGACCCAGCTGAGGAGAAGCAAGCGGAGACACACCAGAGCCCAGAGGAGTTGTGACAAAAGAGAAAATGGGAAATCAACTCCAGGAATAAAGGGAGTGAAGGTGTATTAGGAGGAAGGGAGAAAGGCAAGGGAGAGGAGAGGCTTAAAGAAGCTAAGATGTGAAAGGTAGACATGTCTTCCAAGGTGGGCTAATGGCAGCGTTTATGTTTTCACAACACTACCCCTCCCCTTTTCTATTCTTTCCTTCTCACCGGGGACTTTTAAAGGAGGTTGAATGAACCTGTCGCCACCGTGTCAGACCATGCCCCAAGTTTTTTGGAGTTGTGCAGAAGCGAGAGAGAGAGAGAGAGAGAGAGAGAGAGAGAGAGAGAGAGAGAGAATAAAGGGAAGATTTAGGGAAAGGGGAAAAAGTTAAAGATTAAAGAAAGAATGAAAGAAAGGAGGAGGGGAGATACAGAGAAGAGGAGGATGTGATTGGCAGTGCTGAATAAAGGTGAGAAGAGGAAGGGTAGAGCGGTGTGGGGCGGGGGGGGTGGGTAGAGGGGCGGGGGGGTGGGTTGGTTGGTACGAAAGGCATGGAGTTACGCTATGGGATGAGGGGGTGGAGAAGAGATATATGCTCTCTCTCCCCCTCTCTCTCTCTCTCTCTCTCTTACTTCCTCATTTCTTCTCTCTCTCCCTCTGCCCCACGTCACTCTGACAGGCGCTGTAATTGGACGGCCCTCTCCCCGTCGCGCTGCAACTCTGCAGGGGCCTCGTCGCCCCCAAATGGCTGATGACAAGATAGCTGCTGCCGCTGCTGCCTGCCTTTCACTCTGACCAAGGTTACTCTCCTCTCTCTCCTCTCCTCTTCCCTCTCCTCTCCCCTCTCTCTCCTCTCCTCTTCCCTCTCCTCTCTCTCCTCTCCTCTTCCCTCTCTCCTCTCCCCTCCCCTCTCCTCTCTCTCCTCTTCCCTCTCCTCTCCCCTTCCCTCTCCTCTCCCCTTCCCTCTCCTCTCCCCTTCCATCTCCTCTCCTCTTCTCTTCTGTCCTCTCTCCTCATATCTCTCCTCTCTGACATCCAAGGGTAAGGGAAGGATTTAAAAAGGTAGAGAACAAGGTAACTGATGGAAGGATGTATTGAGGTTCAAAGAAACTTAGGGTTATTTTTTGGTGGGACTCAATAAAGGAATGACTACATATTGGGGGTTGAGATCTAGAAAGTTCTAAAGCCCCAACGCAACTGTCAGACACACATACACACACACACTCCCTCACCCCCCCCCCCCCCCCTCATTTCACTCAGTCCGTAAGCAGGAAATGCTCTTGCTCGGGTGGTTTCTTGACCCAGGTCCCCAGGCCAGTTTCCTGCAGAGATCTGAACCACTGCTGCTTGACTGTCTGGTAGCAGCGCGCTGCCATCTTGGCTTCACAGTACATCAGCGGCTTGTCCACAGGCCCCGACGCGTGGACGCTCAACTGGAGAGAAGAGAGTGAGGGAAAGGAAGAGATTGATAGAGGGAAATAAAGTTGAAGATAAGAAAGCGAGAGAGATACATAGAGAGCAAGAGGAAAAGAGACAGAGAGAGAGAGAGAGAGAGAGAAGAGAAAGACAGAGAGAGAGAGAGAGAGAGAGAGAGAGAGAGAGAGAGAGAGAGAGAGAGAAGAGAGAGAGAGAGAGAGAGAGAGAGAAAGGAGGGACGGCACAAAAGGGGCAGAAGGTTAGGGTGGGAGAGCGAGACGGGGGGGGGGGGGCGGGGGACGGGGGGACGGGAGGGGAGAGCAAAACAAAAACGAATGAGCCGGCACAAACGGGGGGAACTTCAACAGCTGTGTAATCTCCCCATTTAAATTTCACAAGCAATTGAACATTCTCTGTGGTTTTGTGCATTTCTTTTGTCGCGCGCCGAAAAAAAAAGGAAGAAAGGAGAACGGCAGCAGATGAGGGGGAATGGAGAGAAAGTTTCTTTGGAGATGGCTGTGCCTGCTCTTGCGTGCCCTGGTGTGCATGCGGAGGCCTTTCTGTGGGAGACTCCGCAAGTGCTTCTCCAAATAATTATGGTTTCAGAGTCATTATCGTTTAACTGCCGCCATTTGGTGTTGCAGGCAATATCTGTAACATACAGTTTCATAATGGAAATGAAAGTGCTCTTAGTGCTCGTGATAAAGTAGGCCGGCTGCAGGACTGCGTTGCAGCATCTGCTGCTGGGTGAACGCGGGGCTGGAAGGGGTTCGTGGATTCAGACAAAGTTTAGTTTGAAACAGGTTGGAATTTAAAGCATGACGTCATATCAATCCGTGCAGGGTTGTGTGCATGAACTCAAGGGACTGTATGTGTGTGTGTGTACATGTGTGTGTATACGTGTGTGTGTGTGTACATGTGTGTGTATACGATGGGGGTCAGATGGCTGAGTGGTTAGGGAGTCGGGCTATTAATCAGAAGGTTGTTGGTTCGATTCCCGGTCGTGATAAATGACGTTGTGTCCTTGGGCAAGGCACTTCACCCTACTTGCCTCGGGGGGAATGTCCCTGTACTTACTGTAAAGTCGCTCTGGATAAGAGCGTCTGATAAAAAATGACTAAATGTAATACGTGTGTGTGTGCGTGTGTGTGTGCATGTGTGTGTGTGTGTGTAGACTGCCAGGGGTCTCACCTTGCGGTACAGCCTGGTCCAGCGTGTGAACAGAGCGTGCTTGCACAGCCTCGACGGCGCCCCCACCTCCCGCCTCCTCCCTGTTGCCGTGTTAACCACCTCCAGCTGGGCGTCGCCCCACGTCCAGTTGATGCTGACACTGGGGGCCTTTCCTGGCTGACGACACTCACCACTGCTCAAACCTGGGAACACACACCCCAAACACACACACACACATACATACACATGCACACAGACACACACACTCCAAACACACACACATACACACAACCCCATACATACACATGCACACAGACCCACACACACACACACACACACATTAGACAAACAGTCAGAATGGAAACCAGTCCACCCCACACTGTTACAGGTTTATAGTTTCAAAAAAATTCAAATCACGTTTCAACCTTTCCTTAGTATCAAAGTATAAACAACTAAACGAAACCATCCTCTGTTTCACATGCACCTTCTTTCCACTCTGCCTGCCTTCCGTTTAACCCGAGTTCAACCCTCTGTATTTCTCTTGAGGAACACAATTCTTGAGGAATTGTTGGCATCACCCAGCGCTAGCTTGACAGACCTGCCCTGAGAGCCCAGAGGAGCCCCAGTCTGATGGTGTGAACCCCAGAGACAAGCCTGGCAGATATACCGTATATATACATATGTATATACCGTATATATAGAAATAGAGAGAGGGGGAAAGAGAGGTAGCGAGAAAGAGAGAGGAGAGAGCGAGAGAGAGAGGAGAGAGCGAGAGAGAGAGGAGAGAGCGAGAGAGAGGGGAGAGAGCGAGAGAGAGAGGAGAGAGCGAGAGAGAGGGGAGAGAGCGAGAGAGAGAGGAGAGAGCGAGAGAGAGGGGAGAGAGCGAGAGAGAGAGGAGAGAGCGAGAGAGAGGGGAGAGAGCGAGAGAGAGAGGAGAGAGCGAGAGAGAGGGGGGCGACCTCCATGTATCCCTCCATCAGTTACCCCCCCCCCCCCCCTCTACCTTTTTTTATGACCTCCCATTCCCCATCCAGGTTTATTAGAGCGAGAAAGAGGGAATTCTGTGAGGAAACCAAGAGAGCAGAGAGAGAAGGAGTACAGTACAGTATCAACAGTCAGGTGTGTGAGTGGTGGGTGAGTGAGTGTTTATCAGGACAAATGTGTCCATGTAGCGTAGCTAACATTCCAGGGACTGAGACTGGAGGCGCTCTTGTCACAGTTAACGCTGCGTCCCCAGACACAGGGGCACCAGCAGCATGACTGTCTCTGCTGCAGCTCTGGTCCTCAGGGCTGGGGGCTTCCTGCCTCCTCTCCCTGTCTCTAGCTAGTTCCTGCTAACACGCTAGCACGCTAGCACACGGCAGTCACACCAGCACTACATTTACATTTTACATTTAGTCATTTAGCAGACGCTCTTATCCAGAGCGACTTACAGTAAGTACAGGGACATTCCCCCCGAGGCAAGTAGGGTGAAGTGCCTTGCCCAAGGACACAACGTTATTTGGCACAGCCGAGAATCGAACTGGCAACCTTCTGATTACTAGCCCGACTCCCTCACCGCTCAGCCACCTGACTCCCAGCACTACTGACGAGGAGGGGAGGGGGGAGGAGAGGAGGGATGGGAGGCAAGGGAAGGGGAGATGAAAGGCATGTTGCCTGTAGACTTCATGGACAACAAATTAGCACCCAACGCTAGGAACAAGCGATGTGACAGGACACTATTACTCGTTGTTTCCCCCCTTTGCTACCAGTACTAGAAGAATCAGCACTCTCTCTCTCTCTCAATCCCTCCCCCTATCGCTGGCAGAGAGGAATTAAAACCCTCCGATCGCTCTCTTTCTCTCCCACTGCCCCAGGCGGAGAGAAATTAGCACGCCCAATCCTTCTCTCTCTCTTTCTCCCTCATCTCTCTTCGCCACAGGAGGGGAGTGATGACACCCCCTGCTGACAGGACCCTGAAACAGATCTGACACAGTCACCAGCCTGGCCCCCGTCCATGACTACAGGAACCACCCTCAGAAACACCCTTCACCCGTCCTGATTGGCTGCATGGCCTGGGCATGCTTTTGACTATTGGCCACAACAGACTTTTGGTTACTGAGTCATATTTTGGTCAGCGTCAAAAAGGATTCCTGGTTAATGCGCTGCATGTCTATAGTATATTTTTGGATTCATGTATTAATATGATATGAGGTCCAGTTACCAGCGTGACACTAAAACAGGTAGTAGTAATGGCTACTTTTTACTTAAATATGTCAGAGCCCACAGTTCTTTACTATAACTTGAGCAAAAAAGTATAGTCAGCACTTTAACCAGTCTTTTTAAACATGAGTATCTGTACTTCTACTTGAGAGAAGGATGTGTGTCTCTGCTGAAGTAGGATGCAGCTCGGAGATCGTCCTCTGTTCCAGAACGTCTCCATCTGCCATCGTCACTCTTCCTCATCCGTCCACCAATCCCTGCTCCCTATTCTCCGAGTCCAGGAAGCTGGAATGAATCGCCTGCCAATGGAACAATCAGCCCAGTCTCTTATTGCTCTCCCTTTATTTTACAGATGCATCTCCGCGAACAAAAGACTTCTCTGTCCCTTTTCTCTTTCTTCTCCCCTCCCAGACACGCCTTTCTCTCCCATTTCTCTTTCGCTATTATTTCTCTCTCTTTTATCTCTCTCCTTCTTTCGATCTTTTCTCCCTCTCTCTCTTCTTTCGTTTCATCTCCATACTGGCTCTATTCACGCCTCATTTCATGTCTTCAATAGACCTGACTTTTGCGTCTCTACAATAGCTAATTAAAATTTCCCTCCGTGAGGACCTGATCACTGTCTATTCTGGGTCGTGTTCTGCAGGTAGCTTGTGAAAAAAAGGCCCATTCTCTTCCTATTATTAAACGTATCTATGGAATGTATAATTGTCATTCGACCTGTAAAATAAGGCTTCATGTGAATCGGTCACAAGAATCCCACCACCACCTCCGAGAGGAACCTCCTCACTCAGGAGACTAAGGCTGCAAACCTGCATCTCTGTACGCGGTCCTGAAGCGGTCTCACCTTTCCTAGAAAGACCCTCGCTTGCCTTAAGGTCTAGAGCCCCCACCCTCTGTTACTATGACGGCAAGGCTCCTGCTAGCCAGCCAAGTGAGCAGACTGTGAAGGACAAGCTCATTGATGTGTCCAGTCCTCGGCTGAAGGTGCAGTCTATGGCCTCGCGTGATAAGAGCTTTTCTCACGCCCGGGGAACTCTGGCTTCTTTTATGACGGGCCTTAAAATAACTCAGCCATTTGCCTGAACAAGAGGCCAGACACAATGGCCTGGGATCTCATCAGAGGGAGAGAAAGGGGCGAGGACAGGGAGGAAGAGAGATCACAGGCGCACAGGTAGGCGGGAGTGAGGAAAGTCGGGTACACTGACTGCTGAATGGACCATATCCCAATCTTTCTCTCTCTCTCTCCCTCCTTGCTCCCTGCACATTGAATGGCTGTCTGATAAGGACTGTGATAACATTGATTTGATGTAGGGCCATCTCCAGCCTATCTCCACCCATCCCCCTCTCCTTATTTTCCTCTCTCTCTCTCTCTCTCTCTCTCCCTCCATCCATCTCTCCATCTCCTAGCCCTGCAAAGACTCCTAAGGGGGCCAGGGGCAGCAATCTGACACACACACACAAACACACACACACACACACACTTAGGGGCATGTCGAAGGGACATTCAGAGTGTTTGTGGCAGATGTCTGCGGCCACCTCTATTTTGAGGGTCTGGACATCGGAAGCAAAAGGTCACATTTATGCCATTTGTCAAAAAGAATGAAACGAAAGGCACAAGATTTCTGGATTTATCCTCAGGTATTTGTGTGGGCATCTGAGAAAAAATACCACCAGAGGGAACAAATGGTTTCACAAAGACATTCTGTGATATTATAACTTTTACCTCCATGAAATAAACTGTCAAGGTTAATTCAACTTGGACTTGGTGGACAAATAATGAAAAATGACAAAGATAGCCTGGTCGTCCAATGATAAATCCATTACAGACATCATCAGCACTGGACTATAGGAATCTCTGTACAATTATCAATCTTGATGATGATGGGGCTCACCAAATAATCATCCTCAGAATGCACAATGACCCAAAGCACTCCCTTGAAAGCGAAGTCTGCCCTTGGAATACTAACCAACTTATTTTTTATCTAAAAGGTAAAGTAGATATTAATAAGGATATAATCTGTGTGTGTGTGAGAGAGAGTCTGACAGCCTGTGTGTGAGTGTGTGTATACACAGGATGTGTGTGTGTATACAGGAGATGTGTGTGTGTGTGTGAGTGTGTGTATACACAGGATGTGTGTGTGTATACAGGAGATGTGCGTGCGTGTGTGTATGTGAGTGTGTGTATACACAGGATGTGTGTGTGTATACACAGGATGTGTGTGTGTATACAGGAGATGTGCGTGCGTGTGTTTCGTACCGCTCAGAAGAGGCTGATTGCGTCTGTAGAAGGCAGGGAGAGGTCCGACTCGTTCCAGCCTCTGGCTCATCACCCTGTGGAAGTGGCCTGCGTGTCGGACGCTGCCTACCGTCAGGCTGTGCAGGTAGACGGGCTCCAGGAAGTGACTCAGCAGCGCCCCCTGGACACCCAGGATATTCCACCTGGGAACGGAGAGAGAGGGGGTGAGGTAGGGAGGGAGGAGAGATATCAAGGACGAGGAGGTGACAGAAGGAGGGAGAGGGGATGATGGAGGGGCGTGACAAGGGGGGAAGGTGGAGGAGAAAGATGAAAAGGGAAAAAAGAAGGGATGAGGGGAGAGAGGAGAGAGTGGGCGTGAAGGGAGAGAAGGGAGGAGAGAGATGGAAGGGAGAGAAGGGAGGAGAGAGATGGAAGGGAGAGAAGGGAGGAGAGAGATGGAAGGGAGAGAAGGGAGGATTGAGCATCAATGACAGGTCAAAACAATTTGATCATTATCTGGGCACAGGACGTGATCAGATGCGGACAGAAGGTCTAAAAGCACACAGACGCACACACATACACACACACACAGACGCACACACATACACACACATACACACACACACAGACGCACACACACACACACAGACGCACACACATACACACACACAGACGCACACACATACTCACACACAGACGCACACACATACACACACACACACATACACACACACACACTTGCCAAAGGTCACAGCGTCATCACTCATTATACATTTGCATGCATTTATTCATCAGTGGCATGGAGGTTAATGCACTTCAGAGGGTTGGTGCTTGTAGGTGTGCTTTCTCCCTGGCTAAGATCAAGGGCAATCACCTCTCGGTTTGTTTAGGGAGATCCCTAAGTGACACATAATCATTAAATGACTAATCCTGTCTGCTGCCTTTACATACACAAAGAAAGAAGCATGATGGGAGACTGGACCAATGCCAGTTGCTGTTGTGTCTCCACCATCCTCCTGAATGAGCTCATTTAGCAACACGGTGCACATCACTATGTTTATTATCATTTCCTTTCAAATGGGGAACAAAGGGATGGGTTTTGTGTACCTGATGTGTGTGTGTGTGGGTCTGTGTGTGTGTTCCTACAAGCACTGGGAACTAATGAACTTATGAGCTGCACAATCAGAGACAAACATTGTGCTGCTTCTCTCAGCATCGTTAGTTATTATTCTTCCTCCGATTCTTTGATAAAATCGTTTATGGCGATCGCAATTTCTGTGTCTTTCTCCCCTGTCTCATGTCTCTTACCGGATACAACGACAACATTCTTTTCGTTTGCCGCTTTCGAAAAGTCAATTAACATCTAGCTCTCAACGAATCTCAAATCACACTGACTGCCAGCACGTCTAGAGCTGCAACCCATTCTGTTGCCTGTTGTATCTCATCTGTGCTCCCTTCTCAAAAACAGAGCTTCGTTCACAAACAAGCCCTCCCTCTGTCCCTCCCTCCACCCACCCCCAACCTCCACAAAAGCAGAAATTATTTAGCCTGAAATATTAATTTACCCAGAAAGCAACGCTGTGATTTAGAAACATCTTCTAATCTCATGCAAGAAAAGACAGCCATCTGGCTGCAGCTTGAATTTAAAGGAGGGGGAGAGTCTCTCTCTCTTTTCTCCCTCTCTTTCTCTCTCTCTCTCTCTCTCTGTCTGTCTGTCTGTCTGTCTGTCTGTCTGTCTCTCTCTCTCTCTCTCTCTCTCTGTCTCTCTCTGTCTGTCTGTCTGTCTGTCTCTCTCTCTCTCTCTCTCTCTCTCTCTCTCTCTCTCTCTCTCTCTCTCTCTTTGGCTCTCTCTCTCTCTCTCCCACTTCACTCCTCTTCCCCTACCCCTGCTTTTCTTCTCTCTCATGTGCTCCGTAAACGCTGGCCATTAATGTAATGTTCATGTAGTGTTCATCTATATAAAACCCACATGGAATATAAAAGATTGTAGTCACATGAAGGCCATTTGGACCTTCAATTAAAACAGTCATTGACTTAATGAAACATTGACTTTGGTCAATCAGGTGCCAACCACTTCCTGAGTTTTAGAAACAACAATCACGTTCCCAGGTTCAGCCCTCTAATGATTCGAAGGATATCAACTTTCACAGCAGCTCGTTATCACAACACATCGAACCTGTCAGACGTGAGAATGTGATGTAGCAAGTGATGCACAGGAAGGATGGATGACATACTGACGCAAGAGTGAAAAATGATGGCGAACAGAGAACAGTGTAGTGTGTGTGTGTGTGTTAGTGTGTGTGTGTTAGTGTGTGTGTGTGTGTTAGTGTGTGTGTAAGTGTGTGTGTGTGTTAGTGTGTGTGTGTTAGTGTGTGTGTAAGTGTGTGTGTGTATTAGTGTGTGTGTGTTAGTGTGTGTGTTTGTTTCTGAGGGTTATTGGATCTTAAGATCCTCTCACTCCCCCTCTCTATCCTGCCCTTGATCAACTGGCCCTCTGTGACCCGCTGACTTCAGTGGCGGCCAGGGATCATTTACAGGGATATAAAAAGGAAGAAAGAGGAAGAGGAAAAAGATGCAGTGGTATATCTGTCAAAGGAAACGCAGGATGGCCCTGTTCCTCTCTCTCCCTCCTCGCTCCCTCGATTTTTTTGTCGAGTAATTGCTTTCACCCCTGCCGGTGACCTGGACAGATTTAATCGTGGCGTTTCCAGCCTCGGCCACCTGAATCAAATTGGTCAAATTAACCGAGGTTTCAGGGGAGAAGGGTTCACCTCTATACGTATGTGTGTGTGGGGTGTGTGTGTGTGTGTAAGGGGGGGGGGGGGGGGGGGGGAGTGTGGGTAGAGGTATATTCCTGCACATTGTAAGATTTTTACACCCCTCTACATGGGAGGCTGTGGCCTGGCCACGACTAGACCAGGGAGCCTACAGGGGACAGATGTTGTTGTATAGACAAAAACATGCGAGTCTGAAACATAAGGATCATTTGGAAAACAAGGCTGCTGCCTCATTCATCGTTTCCCTCCGTCTATATCCTTTTACATCTCATGCTCTCTCTCTCTCTCTCTCTCTGTCTCTGTCTAATGTGTAAAGGTGTGGACAGCAGTGTTGTCTTAACCTCTGCATGGTGGAAGACGAGGGGAACACGGAGGTGAGACGACACTGTTCACGCATCAATGCAAACAAACGCACAGGCACCAACAAGATCATTCACAGCTGTCAGAAGCTCGCGGAAACCACCGTAGACTCCCAGTCCTGTTGTCTAGCTCTTTGTGTGTCTGGAGCAGAGAGTCAGGCTTCATTACAAACACACTCTCCCTGCACCGTAGCTGACGGTTAAAGAGGAGGGGTTTGAGGACTCTGGGGGTTATTAACAAAGAAGGACTCTCTACACCGTCTAATTAATATGGGATTATCCTTTCAAGACTCGTAGGGAAAATCAGTCAGATGCCAAACAATTTAGATGATGTGCTAAACTATGACGCTGTTGGGAGTCAGACAGGTGACCACACACGGCCATGCATGCTCTGTGCACACACACACTCGCACACACACAACACACACACACACGCGCACACACACGCACACACACACACGCACTCCGGGTAAATATCAGACCAACCTTTCTCTCGCTCATTTAAAGGCCTTTTTAAAAGGCTTTATTTAAATGGAGATCCCTCCTTTTCATAAGATGATAATCCCCTAATAATGTTAACCCTTAAATCAATACAATCTCTCTCCCTGCCTCCCTGGTCGAGACTGCAGACTGCAGGGACAAAAGCCTTCACCTCCCTCCACCACACCCCCGCTGGAGGATGTGCTGCCTGGGAGGATGTAGTGGAGGTGGTTGGGGTACTGACCTGGTGATCTTGTCTGTGCAGGATGTAGTGGAGGTGGTTGGGGTACTGACCTGGTGATCTTGACTGGGAGGATGTAGTGGAGGTGGTTGGGGTACTGACCTGGTGATCTTGTCTGGGAGGATGTAGTGGAGGTGGTTGGGGTACTGACCTGGTGATCTTGTCTGGGAGGATGTAGTGGAGGTGGTTGGGGTACTGACCTGGTGATCTTGTCTGTGCAGGATGTAGTGGAGGTGGTTGGGGTACTGACCTGGTGATCTTGTCTGTGCAGGATGTAGTGGAGGTGGTTGGGGTACTGACCTGGTGATCTTGTCTGGGAGGATGTAGTGGAGGTGGTTGGGGTACTGACCTGGTGATCTTGTCTGTGCAGGATGTAGTAGAGGTGGTTGGGGTACTGACCTGGTGATCTTGTCTGGGAGGATGTAGTGGAGGTGGTTGGGGTACTGACCTGGTGATCTTGTCTGTGCAGGATGTAGTAGAGGTGGTTGGGGTACTGACCTGGTGATCTTGTCTGTGCAGGATGTAGTGGAGGTGGTTGGGGTACTGACCTGGTGATCTTGTCTGTGCAGGATGTAGTGGAGGTGGTTGGGGTACTGACCTGGTGATCTTGTCTGGGAGGATGTAGTGGAGGTGGTTGGGGTACTGACCTGGTGATCTTGTCTGTGCAGGATGTAGTAGAGGTGGTTGGGGTACTGACCTGGTGATCTTGTCTGTGCAGGATGTAGTGGAGGTGGTTGGGGTACTGACCTGGTGATCTTGTCTGTGCAGGATGTAGTGGAGGTGGTTGGGGTACTGACCTGGTGATCTTGTCTGTGCAGGATGTAGTGGAGGTGGTTGGGGTACTGACCTGGTGATCTTGTCTGTGCAGGACATGGTGATGAGCTGCTCCCCCTGCAGCACGCCGTCCCAGGTCTGGAGCGCCCCGCGGGGACACCGCACAGGCAGGGTCCCCTCCCCCGACTCGATCTTGGTCCGAAGGTGACTGTGACACTTCCTCATCAGGTGCCTGCTGCTCACTGCAAACAGCAGGAGAGACCAACTGTCAACCAGCCCGCACCTTTATATTTACAATCACCTTCAATAAGCAGGTTTTTAAATCATCGATAATTAACTCACTATTAACAAATGCACAGATATGTGTATGAGTCTCCACAATGAGTCTCTCTCTCTCTCCTCTCTCTCTCTTTTCTTTCTCTCTCCTCTCTCTCTCTCCTCTCTCTCTCTCGCCTCTCTTTCTCTCTGCTCTCTCTCTCTCTGCTCTCTCTCTCTCTCTCTCTCCTCTCACTCTTTTTCTTGCTTCCTTCCCCTGGCTCCTTGGCTAGCCGTTGCCATGGTTCTTTGGATGCAATAAGGACAAACTTAAGTCGGCAGTTCCCTCCAGGAGTTTTAAGGAACAGGCACAGAAAGGTAATTCAAAGGGCACTGCTGCTCAAGTAATTTTTCTAATCTATAAATGCTGATTGATGAACATTAAAAGGTTTAATGACCAGGCAAGTTCCAAGATGTCCTGGGAGACTGGGTCCTCTTTTCAAATGTCTGTGATTAAGTCGCCAAAAATATGTTTTTTCTCTCTATTTCATGAAAACCTCAGCCGCAACATGACGATTCAGTGGCATCACTCCTGAATAGCATGATAGGTCTGGATAAAGGAAGTATATATGTATTTCTGATGGAAAACTGCCAGGAAGATTGCATTTTCTAACCCTGTAAATCACAAAAAAAATTTTTTAGTTGAGCATTAAATTGTCATCTGCTCAGAGCAGTGGCTTTCCAGGCTGAAAAGGCTTGTGGATGTAATGTGACATGAAAAGGATGCCAGTTTTCTGACAGCCAACCGACAAAAGCAGAGCAGTCACTTTCAAAATCTCTCCAAGAAAAGGCGATTCCTTTTAAAATCTCGGTTAAGGCATGAGAACTACACCTTGAGGAATAGAGATACAGAGACAGAAATGAACTAGATGGGGAAGAGTGTGAGCGAACGAGACAGAGAGTGTGTGTGAGAGAGAGAGAGAGAGAGAGTGTGTGTGTGTGAGAGTGTGAGAGAGAGAGAGAGAGAGTGTGTGTGTGTGTGAGAGTGTGAGAGAGAGAGAGAGAGAGAGAGTGTGTGTGTGTGTGAGAGTGTGAGAGAGAGAGAGAGAGAGAGAGAGAGAGAGAGAGAGAGAGAGAGAGAGAGAGAGAGAGAGAGAGAGAGAGAGCTCGGAGGAGGGTCTTACAGTCGGAGGTGATTTCGTAGGGGCAGTTCAGTCGTCCGTCTCCACACGGCGAGGTGCTGATGTACATATGGAAATGAACGTTGTCCCTCAACCTGTAACCGGTGTCTTTCTGACGCACGAATATCGACTGTTCCCAGTCCTCTCTCCTGTTACTGTGGAACAGAGATGAAGGGAGGGGAAAAAAACGACAAAAAAAGACAGATGAGACTGTGACCACAATCCATCACCACCAGACAACACCCATCCTCTCTCTTTTTTCTTTCGATCATGAACTAAACTGAGGGAAGACTAACACTGACCGAAGGATTTTTCTTCACTTTCTCTCTGTCACCTTCTCCCCTGTACATTACTCTGTCTGAAAGTACTGATGGCACACCAAATGTGTGTCGGTTGGTGTGTTTTCCCCGTTGATGTTCCTCACCGCATGCATCTTCAGCCTTTCCCAGCTCCTGACCGTGTGGCGTTTGGCGAGGCTTATCATCCCCATCCGGCCCCGTGCTTGGATGTAAACACCCCCCCCCCCCACCTCACCCACAGTCACTGCTGCGTATGCAAATACTAAACATTCGAGGGTCCGTCCTTGTTCCTATGATAAGACGTGGGGGGCGGGGGCTGCGTTTCTGGGGGCCCTCGGAGACGGGCTCCGTCACAGGATGTGAGGTCATGTATGCAGAAGGTATTCAGAAATAGTGGCTGGGTTAGTGGGTTACCAAAAACACTGTTCTGTCTGGATCTGGTCACATGGGATGGTCACATGATCTGGTCACATGGGCTGGTCACATGATCTGGTCACATGGGCTAGTCACATGGGCTGGTCACATGGGCTGATCACATGGGCTGGTCACATGGGCTGGTCACATGGGCTGATCACATGGGCTGGTCACATGGGCTAGTCACATGTGAGGATGGGTGCTGCTCAGTGGTAGAGCCATGGACTGTTGTTCTAGAGGCAGGGGCCAGCCCTAGGGTTTTGGGGGGCCTAAACAAACATTTTGTATGCGCCCTTTTATTGGCCAAAAAATTTGTTTTACTAATGTTTTTTTGGAGGTGCCCCGAACCAATCACAGGGCCTTAAACAAATGTTTAGTTTGTTTATTGGGTCGGGCCGGTTCTGTCTAGAAGTCCCAGGTTCAAAATCCCACTTTTACAGGTCGCTTTAGATTAAGGTTCCATCTAGAAGCTGAGTTTTGAATGTCAGTGTTGCAAAATTGTCCTGGTTATATTTGCTAATATTTAATGGTTTGTCACGGTAACACTCTGAAGCCTG
This sequence comes from Thaleichthys pacificus, assembly GCA_023658055.1. Taxonomy (NCBI): domain Eukaryota; kingdom Metazoa; phylum Chordata; class Actinopteri; order Osmeriformes; family Osmeridae; genus Thaleichthys; species Thaleichthys pacificus. The sequence goes on from CM042872.1 coordinate 14,481,360, forward strand.
GATTCTACATGCAGGCTCTTGCCATGGAGGTGTAGCTAAAGAGCACATTATGTGGTATAATACAATTGCTTTCTCCGTTTAAAGACGACTAAAATTAAATAATCAGAGAAGGGTAATTTGCATTCAGAAGAATATTCATAACAAAAGCAACATCTCGTCAACATGATAAATTGCCGCCATAATATTTTAGTCCGCTAATTGATGACACTCTGTAGCCATGACTACCGGTATTGATAGATCCATCAAATATTACAGTTGGTATCACTCCACTGAAAACTCACATCCACATATGTGAAATGCTCGTATCGACACATATGAACGTGTGTGTGAACATTTCACATGTGAATGTGTTTCATACGTGTTTGTGTGAGGACAGTCTGAATCATTTCCTAAACGACCCCTCATACACTTTCCTTGTTGAGCGTGATTGGACAGGGTCGACCAATGAGAGAGCACAGAGCAGGTGGCTCACAGCTCAGACAGAAGGCAGTGGGCTTCTGCTTCCTCACTACAGTAGGTGATGGTAGATGTTGATGGATGTTAACCCCAGGTGCAGGTGCACATGTGGATGACATCAGCGTGTTACCTGAGGTACAGCTCCAGCTGGGAGTACAGGTATCTGATCAGAGCCCTCCTGGTGGTGATCTCAGCGTGACAGTCATTGACCACCAGACCCTGGGCGCTGATGTACTCGCCATTGATGCATTTGGTACCGGTGGAGAGTGCTACCACTTGGGCCTGCCTCAGGTCCAGGCCTACACACACACACACACACACGTGCACACACACACACACACGTGCACACACACACACACACACACACACGCGCACACACACACGTGCACACACACACACGCACGCACACACACACACACACGTGCACACACACACACACACGTGCACACACACACACACACACACACACACGCGCACACACACACGTGCACACACACGCACGCACACACACACACACACGTGCACACACACACGTGCACACACGTGCACACACACGTGCACTCACACACACACACACACGCACACGCACACACACACACGCGTGCACACACACACGTGCACACACACACACACGCACACGTACACACACGCACACACAGTGGGAAAAACAAAAAACAGCGTTACTAATAAAAGAGTTTCTTCATGGTTTACTCTTTACTTGATGGTACTATACATTATGGTCATTTCTTTTTTAACATCAGGATCCACTTGGTGAGCGTGGCACAGTTCTGGTAACCATGGTGTTTGTGGAGCTCAGCTCTGCTCATCTCAGATGAGTGAAGTCAGCCAATATTTTGGGGGGCAAAAAATCTCTGGACAGAACAAAGCATGGGTGTGTGTGAGAGTGTGTGATTGTGGTGTGTGCGTCAGACAGAGAAGGACAGCTCAGCACGCTTATCCACACGCTCCGCTCAGCTCAGCCCCCCTCCACAGGCTCTCCCCCCGTCACAAATCGCTTCCATCGCCTCCCAAATTCAAGGTTCACTGCGTCTGCCGGACTTGCGGGGGCGACACGGGGGCTACATATGAGCTTTTATCAGCCTGGGCCCAGATGGTATTGTGGTGACGGGATCTCACCCACCTGCACCTCCATGGGCAGGGGTGGAGAGGGAGAGAGAGGGGGAGAGAGGGGGAGAGAGGAGATGGAGAGAGAGGGGGAGAGGGGGAGAGAGGGGGAGATGGAGAGAGAGGGGGAGAGGGAGAGAGAGGAGGAGAGGGAGAGAGAGGGGGGAGAGAGGAGGAGAGGGAGAGAGAGGGGGAGAGGGAATGGAAGAGGGATGGGTATGTCTGTAATAATAAGAGCTCATATTGAGGTGGGGTTAAAGGCATGGCCTGTCGAAATCGTCTCAGCCACTTTCTCACCATAATCACTGCCTAGATGCTTGGGAAGACAGGAGCTTATAAACAGTATTTCTATAGAAGAGCTCTAGACATGGGGAGTCAGGTGGCTGAGCGGTGAGGGAGTCGGGCTAGTAATCTGAAGGTCGCCAGTTCGATTCCCCGGCCATGCCAAAAAAAATGACGTTGTGTCCTTGGGCAAGGCACTTCACCCTACTTGCCTCGGGGGGAATGTCCCTGTACTTACTGTAAGTCGCTCTGGATAAGAGCGTCTGCTAAATGACTAAATGTAAATGTATATACAGTATATTCATAGGAGATACCTGCCTGCACAGTGGACTGTGGCGTTACATTTGACGTTGATCTAATTCATTTAGCAGACACTTTTATCCCAGGCAACATACAAGTAGTGCACCCAGAAAGTACAACAAAAAATATGTTTTTGTTAGTTTTTTTCTGCTGGCACATATTAATTTCAACGAAGGCCTGAAAAGGTTTGACTGTCAATGATACTGTTTCAGAGTATTTTACAGTGGAGGCAACTGGACAGCACCACAACTAAAACAACCAACCAACACTATGTTTATACAACAATAAGCTTTGTTTGATACACCTGCAGCCTTGACTGTGAGCCACCTGAGGTGTAATGCACATCAAGGGATCTAGTCCCGGGTGATCAGATGTACTCCACATCACCCTGAGTCTGTCATGCCTCTCTAAGACAAGTTTACAGAGGTTCCTCTCTCTTCTTCCATGGACTCTCCTTTCTTCCTATCTCTCTCTCCCTCCCTCTCCCTCTCTCCCTCTCTCTCTTTCTCTCTTTCTCTCCCTCTCCCTCTCTCTCTCACTCCCTCTCCCTGCTGTTCCACTTAGCGATTGTTTAGATCAATTTTGCAGAGGATAATTTCTTCGAGCTGTTCTCTTTCCCTCCGTGAAATTGGTGCCCAGGTTTTCCCCCCAGTTTGCAGGAGAGGAGAGAACAGAGAACTACAGAGAGAGAGAGAGAGAGAGAGAGAGAGAGAGAGAGAGAGAGGGAGAGAGAGAGAGAGATGAATAAAAAGAAAGAGAGAGTCAAATAAAGCCTGTGGGCAACATTACTTTTAAACTAGATAATAATCCGAGGCATCGCTGGGTACAAAGGGAGTGTTGCAACATCATAGACACACCGGCTAAACACTGCAGGCTGTCATCCCACCCCAACACATCTGTTGATTGGTGAAGATTTAAGCGAGTCAAAGGCAACGGGTGTTCAGGAAGAGAGTGTACAGGAAGAGAGTGTTCAGGAAGAGAGTGTTCAGGAAGAGAGTGTTCAGGAAGAGAGTGTTCAGGAAGAGAGTGTTCAGGAAGAGAGTGTTCAGGAAGAGAGTGTTCAGGAAGAGAGTGTCAGCTGTAGAGAGTCTACAGCTGCGTGTGGCCCAGGTCTGGTGAGAGCACCTGCAGCGGTGCACCACACAGTCAGACGGTCGAAAGATGGAGATTTATCCAAAAAAAGATGACTGGAGTCTTCAAAGACAAATCGAAATCGATTGTTGTATGTTACTAGTGCGCCGGATTCATAAACCCAGTCATGCATCACTGTACAGTCATTTTTTATAGACTCTCTAATTACTTGGTTTGTCTTTATACTTTGGCTCATAATATGAGATATGAGATCAATAAAGTCTTATCTTATTTGAACTATGAGATATTTGAAAAAAAAAGCTAAAAGTTTTGGTAACTCAAGTTTTCTAAAATGCTCACATGTTGCGTTCTCCAGATCATCTCAAGCTAGGGTCCATTACCCCCAGCCCAGCCCAGCCCTGAAGGCCCCTTCCTGGGACTAGATGCAGGGAGACAGGCCCTTTTCTCCACCATGCTACATTACCCTGCCATACACTACACTGCCCTCCTAAACACCAGTCATTTAAGATGTTTACATAGAGAAGCTATGTGAAATGTACTTCCTGGTACATTTCTACATTCATGATGGCCTGAAGAAATGTTAATAGCCACCATCAAGATAGCATTTTCTAAATGAGATTTGACTTGACAGGATGAAAGGTGGTTGGTCAATTCGTTCATGAGGCAGTCATCGTAAAATATTCTTGTAAGTGAGGAAGCCCAAGCTATGTTCCTGAATAATGGATTAAATGATATGTAAACTCCATAAACTAAATCATTATTTAATCTGGCCTTTTCAAAAGGCAGGCTTTATTCACAGATATATAAAATAAAATAAAACTCCCCCAGCTCTCCGGTTTTTATCGGTGTAGAATAGACAGAAATGTGTTTTGTAATAAGTATGCCATTATATCTAAGCACTATCAAATTAGCGTTCAAATCGGGAGTCAGACAAACTCTCAAGGTCAACATCAGTGATCTCATTTACATGCTATTAAGGCTAAATGAGTCTCAGGAAATTATCCTTCATATGTTGTTCTGTCATTTCTAGATGTTGGAACTCATTTGAGGGAAAAAATATAACCCAACAGCTCAAATTGGTTATATCAAGAAGAGCCAGGGTTTTTGCATGCTATTTATTTGAAACTAGACTAGACTACAGATAACAAGAAAGAAATTTGTGTTTTTGAATGTAGATATTCAGACTTCAAACTGCTGTAACAAAGTCTCCCACCACAAGTTACTTGAAAACGGGCTTGAGTGTTCAATATTTCCAGTTACTGGAAATATTTTTCCTCCAAACAAACAGAGAAGGTGCATCGATCATAAACTGCATCAGCTTTGAAAAAACATCCTTTCCCATCTCCAACCCCCAACCGACCTCGCTACATCCTGGGATTCAAAATCAGATTTTCCACACCTTCTTCCAACACACACGTGGACCTGCTCCCGCTGCTACTAAACCCCGGAGGGGCCCCAGCCAGCTGCAGGCCTGCAGCGCAGGCCCTCAGGGGGCAGCACTGAAGAGGGGACCCAGCCTGTCTTTGGTTCAAAGCCGGACATGCATTAACATTCCAGAGGCGGCGTTGGACTGAGTCGGCCCGTGGATGTTCAGAGAGGGACACAGAGCCCCCAGTGTTTCTGTCAAGTCTCCTGTCTCCCTAGCTACGGTCCTGTCTCCCTAGCTACGCCGTCACCACTGCTGCCAACCGCCACACACTCAGACAGCCTGCGTCTGGATCTTTGAAGATAACACTCCTATTAATAAACAAACAGAAGCAATTATTTGGAGACAGGGTGGGAGAAGAAGAGGAATTGGATTAGGTCAAGGCGGGCAGGGTCTCAGTGAAGTCTAAATTGATGAGCTGCTGCTCTCCAAAGACCACTGAGATTCCAATCCACACTGACCCCTCCTTCCCTCAGTCTGTGGCCGGGAAGGGAGATAAAGCTGTGTGTGTGTGTGTGTGTGTGTGTGTGTGTGTGTGTGTGTGTGTCAGTGTGTGTCTGCGTGTGTACTTGTGCAGCAGGATGCAAACACAAGATGAGACGGAGAGCTTGAATACTTAACATTTGAGTAGGATTTAAATAAAGGGAAAAACCTAAATAAATATATGCAGTCTAAACAATATGTGAAACAGGATCATGATTCACAGTGTCTGACATTAATGATGTAGTAAACCAATTTATAATTCTACAAACAGCAAAAATCTATTAAGCTCAAAAGTCGTTGTCGTTGGTTTCCCAATTTAAACTTTTTTGACACGGAGAACCAGCAGAGCAACTGTCAAAGCGAGTTAAGCATGGGGATCCCTGTGTTGGCTAGGATGACTGACATGCTGTAGGTCTCATGTCTGCCTCCTTCTCCTTCAGGGAAGGGTGGTAAATAATTCAATGTGGGAGTATATATGAGAGGTCTGCAGGTGCACACAAAGATACCAGTACTAGTCTCTCTGCCACCTCTCTTTTCCTCTCTCTCTCTCTCTGTCTCTGTCTCTCTCTCTCTCTCTCTCTCTCTCTCTGTTCCTCTATCTCTCTCTCTGACTCTATCTCTCTACTGATTACATATACAGCATATTGCACCACTTCAATAATTCACAGTGATATATAAAAGTCAATGAAATGTGCCATACCTCTGGTCATTACGATGCCTGCCAGTGCTTTGTGACGTGCCTGCATAGGGCTGCAGCTATGAGCCAGCTCCAGGTATTTCTCCCGCACCAAGTGGAATATTGAATCGGCAAAGTCCTGAAAGACACAATCATATCTTTATGAGTCTTGGCAAACATGGAAAAGCACAAGTTGGATTTTTACTGCAGGATATTATTATATATGATGTTATTATTTCTATGACCAAATCATGGGTCAACTCTCTGTCAGACTCTGAAGTCTGTTGAAAGATTGGGTGTTAAAGGTGCCCTTCAAAATAAAAGGTTTTGTAACTTTCTTTACAACATAGAGACTAATTTGAGTTAATTCCAGATAAGCATCAGTAGTCCTGATGGATGTGTAACAACATTGGTTTCTCTGACAGACAAAGAGGAAAAGGTAGTGAAGTAAAAAGAGGATTTAGTTGGATCAGCATACTGACAAACTAGCAACAGTTCAGCAACACAAACACATAATAATAATAAAGCATCATAAAGAAATATTCTATCAGTTTGTCCAAAGCACTATGGTAAGCTTATGGTTCAGCAGATATGTTACGCTTATTCAGAACAACCATCTGTGCATTTGGTGTGTTTAGTGTCAGTAACACACACTTGCAGACCCACAGGCAAACACAGAGCTTCATCGAACACTGGGTACTGTATAAGCCATCCACCTCCCTCTAACAGCCCAGGGTGTGGAGCAGATGTTGCCAACCTGTGCACATTGGTTTCAACTCATCCTGACCCCCAGTGCCTGTTAGTGTGTGTAGTAATTATCATCCAGGTTTCACAGCAGGGCTCCTGCCAGCAGTTCTGTTGGGCTGCAGAGAGGAGGGCTGCCGTCACCACAGAGCAGCTGATAGCTTAAAGGACAATGACGAGAACCACGGAGGGAGAGAGAGAGAGAGAGAGAGAGAGAGAGAGAGAGAGAGAGAGAGAGAGAGAGTGTGAGTGAGTGAGTGAGAGTGAGTGAGTGAGAGAGTGCGTGAGTGAGAGAGAGAGAGCAAGAACAGAGAAACAGAGAGAGAGAGACAGAGACAGACAGAGAGACGGTGAGCACAGGAAACTGCGACTCACCCAGTTGACCCGCCCTTGTCTTCTCTTTGAGAAAGAAGCATCTAGCATTTTAGAGTTGCTTAAGCGCTTACAAGCACACTGCATAATCCCTGCATTGTCAGCTGACTTCAGCACAGAACCCAACTTCGTTGGTGAAGTCAGTGTCAGTTGTATTCTATCTAAGATCTTGACAGCGCCACGCAGCAGCTCTTTACTTTCTGAGCGTCATGACTGCTGCTGGTGAAGCGTTAGCCACACAGCATTAAGAATACTGAAGCCTTCGCTCTGAACGTGACATCTAAGAAATTCATCATGTTTGACCGCGTCAGCTCGCTGTCGTGTTTTCTCTCAGGTTACAACGTAACCCGGAGTCATGTCCTTGGTTCCCTCTCTCCGACGATTTTTATTGATGACATTACAGGGGTGGAGGGGTGAGGCAGAGAGGCAGGAGAGACAGGCCCTCAGAGTCAAGGTGTAATCGTTGCTGGCAGGAAGCCCAGCTTGCCTCCTCTGCTCTTGTCATCTGTACCTTCGTTTCTCCAGTTTTCTGTCTCTCTGCTTCTCCACACACAGCTCTCCCTTCCCATTCACTCCTCTCAACAACCTCCCTCCTCTTCCTCCCTCCTCTTCCTCCCCTCCTGTCCTCCCATCCCCACGCATCGCTCTCCTTCTTTTTTCTCTTCTCTTCCTTAGCTCTCCTCCCTCCTCTCCTTCACTCCTCTTTTCCTCCTCACCATCTCCTCCCTCCTCTCCTTCTCTCCTCCCTCCTCTCCTTCACTCCTCTTTTCCTCCTCACCTCTCCTCCCTCCTCTCCTTCTCTCCTCTTTTCCTCCTTACCTCTCCTCCCTCCTCTCCTTCTCTCCTCTTTTCCTCCTCAGCTCTCCTCCCTCCTCTCCTTCTCTCCTCTTTTCCTCCTCAGCTCTCCTCCCCCCTCTCCTTCTCTCCTCTTCTCCTCTCACTTCATTCCTGTCTGCCGGCCCTCAGCAGAGCAGGAGAATGATGCAGGACAGACATGGGTCGTGACTCTCAGCCAAACCACGAGTCAGAGTCTATCAATTCGTCCCTCAGACGACCGGGGTGGAGAGATGACTCGATCCATCCAGCTCCATCTCACACCCTGGCAGGGCGGGATGTGGCGTGACACTCGCTTGCACATCGTCCTTCTCATTTCTCTTTTCTGCCTCTCCACATCTTTCTGCCCCTCTAACCTGCAGTGTGTCTATTTCTGCTCGTGTTCATTCTTTCTCCATCTCCCTGTCTTTTTAAACCTCTTTCCACCCTCATTCTAAGTGTAATGTGGCAGGAATTATTTGGTCCCCTCATCCAGTCTGACATGCCGTTGTTATAAAAAAGTGCAAATGGCTAGGGCCTGGTTTGCCAAATCAAAACTAATTTTTTCTCAGTCAGATTGATCCAGGTGGTTGTTTAGCATATTTGTCAAGTGAGTTCAGACACTTCATCTTTGGTGTTGTGGTTCTACTTGACGACAGCTGTTTCCCAGCCAGGGATATCATGACACTAGGGCTCGAGATCAATGGGAGAGAGCTACTCAATATCCATTCTTCCCTTCCCTGACACGTACAGGAAAGACTGGGGTTGCAGTAGTGAGGCAACAACCAGAACAGTATGATGTGGTGAGGCAACACCAGAACAGTATTTCAGAGGAGCGTGTGAGTACCTGGTCTTAAACAGACTGGAATGGTAAGTTGTTGTGTGTGTGTGTGACTGTGTGACTGGTTGTGTTTGCTGACTGATAGAGCCTGAACTATCTTCGTATGTTTGTAAGATTTGAAAAAATCGTTATGAAACCGCAGAATACACGTCATTCTCAGAGTGGAAAAAAGAATATTCCACCGACTAACAAGGATGTTTTCAAATCAGGACGTCTGTCTTCTGAGAGCGTGCAAACGTTGCTGGGGCTGAATCAGCAGAACTTGGGCATCACTTTTAACCATCAGAGAAGGAACACAACGTTTTAGCGCAATCAGAAAGAAGCCTTGCAGTTACACTGGGCCTAAATCGAGTAGTTCTGTCAGAGCGACTGGACAGACGGCTGTGAAGATCGGGGGTTAAACACCTGAGCGGCAGAGACAGAGAGACTCATAGGTAAGTGTCTTGATGTCCAATCAA